>JAAGNO010021660.1:0-40729 GCA_033439905.1 Ceryle rudis
AAGAGAAGAGAAGAGAAGAGAAGAGAAGAGAAGAGAAGAGAAGAGAAGAGAAGAGAAGAGAAGAGAAGAAGAGAAGAGAGAAGAGGAGAGAAAAGGAGAGAAAAAGAAAAGGAGAAAAAAAAAGAAAAGAAGAAAAAAGAAAAGAAGAAAAAAAAAAGACAAAAGAAAACCTGGGTGATTTGCAGACATCATCAGATTTCCAGGGGATGCTCATGTTCATGCAGTTAGATGAACAGTTAGATGATTTTATGACATCAGGAAAATAAAAACATACCATGCACACACAAACCTATGGACAATGGCATGTTAATGTATATGTAATAATTGTAACAGGGCACGTTTGCCATCTTCAGGAGTCAAGTGGGAACTACACATAAATGTGAAAAAATAACAATCCAGTGAGAAGCAACAGTTGATGCAAGGATATAGGAATTAACTGGGTTTTCACACACCCTCAGGCTGCAGCCAAACAGGACTGAGGCATGGACAGGCTTCTTATCGATGTGCATCCTTTTTACAGCACCATGAGTCCTGGTCTTCACTGGCAGCCCTGATGCTGTTAGAAAAAAAAGGAATAAAAAGATAGAATTGTACTAGGAGAGTTCAGCATCACATCAGGCTGCTAAGGGTGAAAAGAGCTCTCCCTCTTGCTTATCGATGAGTTGTTTGAAATTCAAGACCTGGGTGGATTTGATGGGGTGAGCAGGTTATATTCTCCCCTTGGCCCTATTCTTCCCTAACACAAGGAACCAAACCCCAGAGGAACAATCAAAAGGGATTAAAAAAGAAAAATAGCCTTAAATACATCTAAATAAGGAGCACCAGAGTCTGAGAACATGTTGCCACTATTTTTTTTTTAATCCAGCTATTCCATAAAAGTTGACTGTAAATGTCATGGTCTGTAGAAATATGACAAATCAAATGTTAATAGACATAGAAAGAAGGTGCTGGATTGGTTAGTTGGTTTTCTTTCTTTTTAAACAGAAGTTCAAGTGTCCAAGGGGAAGCAGTTAAGATGCCCACAGAGGAAACAAGGTTTTCAACATCACTCCTTGCACCAGGTTCTCCATGGGTGTAAATCAGGACAGTGTCATTAACTTTAGCGGACTTAAGCCAGCTGACCTTCCATCAGTCATGCCACAGCCACTGATGGAGAGCAATGATCCACCGACATGCCAGCATACTCTCCTTTCAATTTGAAAAAGTCATGGGTGTCCTAAGAGCTAAACTGCATGAGAACAAGTCCCTGCAGGCTGTTACTGCAAAGTGCAGTGTTCTTGAGATTTAAGAAACCTAAGTAAAGCAAGAAACCACAGAAAAAAATGAATTTAGCAGAAAAGCCTCTTTTCTTTTACACCAGCATTTGCTGAGAAGTAGTCAAAGGATGGAAGGGATGGGAGAGGTCTCCAATCAACCCACCAAAGCAAACATTTGCCCTTCAGTTTGGAATGTGGCTGAACTCACCCTCATCTGTGAGGAGGAGTGACATTTCTTTGACAAGTCTGGATTGTTTACAGAGCATGCTGAGGTGAGTTCAAGGGTCAAAAATATACCCAGCCTAGATTAGACCAAGAGACTGGCAGACAAAGCAAAGCATGCCCTAGTGCAGACATAGCAGATAAAAACATTCCCAAGCAAAGCCATCATGAAGTCACTTTGGTTTCAATGCACATAAAAAAAATAGAATTGCCCATTGGCCTTTATTAGACTACAGGTAACTCACACGAATAAAAGCAAACAAGCATCTTGGACACCAGCAAGAGACCAACGCATTGTAATTTGCCCAAATACCTTGCTACCACATGCCAAAAATGTCACAAAGACACTCACATATGCAAATAAATAGCTGAAAGTGTTTATTAAAAGAACATTTTGTCCTTGATGTAAACACAATAGCTCTACTCAGGATAACAATGGGGATGGAGGGCCTTGTTCACAGGGTGCAACCACAGCCTCACTGGCTCTGGAGAAATTCATAAGGCCAGCCTTGTGTTAAAGAATTTGGGGCTTTTTTCCACTCGTGCAAACACTTTGCTCAAGGGTAGGATGAAAGGTGGGGGTGTAGTGGTGGAGAGGAGCTGCTGGTAGCTCTAAGAGTCACAGTCACATAGGAGAGGCACCTAATGCAAATATGCACCACAGACCAAGCCCTCCCTTGGTCCAGCGAGCAGCCTCACTTCAAGTACCTTTACAAGGTAACCTTCTGGGCATGCCCAATTGCTGCCTCCCATGGTATATAAGCTGCCCCACAGGGAAACAACCCATATTAAGCACGAGAGAGGATATTCCAAAATGAAGGTTTTCCCTGTCCTCCTGCTGGGAGCTGTCCTGTGCTTGGACTCAGGTAAGATAGCGTGGAGAGTTAGCCTCACGTCCCCTCCAGCAGATCTTCGGCTAGGAGATGTGACTTGTGATGGGGTTTTGAAGTGAGGGAACAAATGCTGATGCAGCTGTCATATAAAGACATTTGCTTTTTGATGGGATGTCCTGGGTGTTGCATGGAAAAAACACACAGTCCCACCACGGTGTTGTGATATGATCCTACTACTGGGCAGAGCAGCTTCCAGAAAGAAACAAACCTATACAAAACCAAATTTAATTGAAATCAAAGTTATTTAAGCCAGACCATATAATTATGTGCGTGGAGGTGGTGGGGTTTTTGGTTTTTTTTTTTTGGTTGGTTGGTTGGGTTTGTTTTGTTTGTTGTTGTTATGGGGGTTTTTTTTGGTTGTTTTTGTTTGGGTTGGGTTGGGTTTTGGTAGTTTCTTTTGGCTGGTTAGTTTTGTTTGGTTTTTTTGCTTGGGGTTTGGTTTGGGTTTTTTTGTATGGTTTGGGTTTTTTTGTTGTTGTTGTTTGTTTGTTTGTTTTAAATGTGGTGGAAGAAATATTCTTCTTCATGCCAGGTTATCAAAATCGTAATGTTTCTGCAAAGGTAAATTTTTTTCCAACTTATTTTCTGCCTCTTCATTTCAAAGCGGCCTCTGATGCTGCACAGAATTTTAACGGGGTAGAAAAAGAGAATGCCATGGCGTGCCACTTTATAAACTGCATGGGTGGGATTCCAACACTGTCAGGTTTTTCTAGCCTCACTGGGAACCCACTTTTGCCTATTGCCAGAGAACAGAAAAGAATCTGAGCAGAAATGTTTCTTAATCAGCAGAGGACACTTAAGGAATAGCCTGAGAAGGGTCTTCTACAATTCTGGCCAGACCTTATCCTCTGCTGGATTCCATCAGAATGCTCTGAAATTTGACTTTTATTGCATTAAAAGTCAGATAAACGTGAGAGCAGAGTGCAGCACTACAGAGAAACTGGGTTTTGTCTCCGTACCTGTATGACTGCATCAGTCATTTATACCAGAACAGTTTGGACAGAGACCAAGTGCCTTAAATCACTTCTTTTTCCTGCTCTGTCTGAACAACACTAATTTCTAAATAAGGCTTTTCTATGTCCTATTTTAGGCATTAGGGTATTGACCTGAGGAACACATGATACAAGCCTAGTGGGTTGAAGTGCCTATGTATATACATTAACTCTCTCACTGGAAAGGCTCCAGTGATGCCTTGGGGCAGGAATAGGTAGTAGAAACAGGTAATTGCACTATGATCTTGCTCCTCTGGGGACTGTTTTTCATCAGGGCTAGACACCTGTAAGCTACAATACTTACCCTGCTTTTGCTTGATGCATGTAACAGCAGAGCAGATGTTAACAACACTAATTTTCTTCCCTCATAGAGTGGCATGTCAGTGAGGGGGTGGACACACATGGCAACCTGGTTTTTAGAGGGAGGTGAAAGTCGTGTTTACCCTTTGCTTTCTGAGAGGTGGTGATGGAGAGTATGTGTCATGAGTTGACTCAAACTGAGACAATGGGCTGGAAGAGACCTTGCAAATTGCCTGATCAATCTCTCCCTCACCCTCTGGTCTTTCCTTCTTTCATCCAAACCTGGCAATGCCTCAGGTAAGTCTCACAAGCCCACCTGATAAAACACTAATGTCTCTAGAGGTGGACACATACTATCAACCTATATTTCTGGTGACTTCATCCCTTCATAGAAACATAGAATCATAAAATCATTTTGGTTGGAAGAGACCTTTTAAGATCATCAAGTCCAACCTTTAACCCGGCACTGCCATGTCACCACTAAACCATATGCCTCAGCAACTCCAGGGATGGAGACTGCCCTGGGCAGCCTGGGACAGGGCTTGACAACCCTTTCAGTGAAGAATTTTTTCCTAATGTCCAACCTAAATCTCTCCTGGTGCAACTTGAGGCCATTTCCTCTTGTCCTGTTGCTTGTTCCTTGGGAGAAGAGACTGAACCCCACCTGGATGCAGCCTCCTTCTAGGGAGTTGCAGAGAGCAAGGTCTCCCCTGAGCATCCTTTTCTCCAGTCTGAACAACCCCAGGTTCCTCAGCTGTTCTTCACAAGACTTGTGCTCAAGACCCTTCACCAGCTTCATTGACCTTCTTTGGACAGACTTTAGCACCTCAATGTACTTTTGGAGTGAGGGTCCCTCTGTCCCAGCTCAGGAGGTGGGAATATCATGGAAAGCCTGTTTCAGATAAGAATGGAGTTAGGCATCCCAAATGCAGAGGAACAAGCATTTGGGAAGCACTTCTCGTTGCCTGATGAGACCAGTCAGTGGAGAGCTTTTTGCTCCCTTACTGCATTGACTACATCTGAAACATCTTCAGCACCTGCAAAACTTGGCTTTCATCTCAAGAGAGTGTACTATTCTTCACAAAAAAATGGGAAAAAAACCCATAGTTTTCCAGTAACAGGGGTAATACTTTCCTCTGAGGACCCACAGGAATGGTCCTGTTTCCCAGTGCAAGCCTTAAGTTGCATTCTCAGGAGAATTTCAGGTAGATTTGCTTCATAATCCCTCTTGGTCTTTTGCAGGTTCTTCTTTGCAGTGCTACAGCTGCTCATCACAGCTCAGCAACTCCAACTGTCAGACGAAAATAAACTGCATGGGAAACGAGATGTGCAAGACCGATGTGATCAGTAAGGCAGATTTGGGGTGGGCGGTATTTACTTGGGATGTGTTTGGAGCCAAGCATGGTCTCAGCCTCAGATGTCCAAGCTAGGCTCAACTACTCTAGATACACCAACTGGTGTGGGCCGGAAAATCTTAGGAAAAGAAAAGCCACCTGGTGAGAAAAGGTGTTATAAAAGCTTTCAGATGATTTTCATATTAAGTATAAATGCTGAAGAGAAATATTTATCCCCTGGTGATAGCTGGTCCCTTGGTAGTGGTGCTGGCCATCACTAAGTCCTCTCCCCACACTGTACATGTACATGCTGTACCTCATCTGTGTGTCTCTGGGAAAACTCCTTTAACAGATGATGATTTCGTTCTCCCATTCTAGATGTGGCAAAAAATGCCCAGCTCTGTGGTGACAGTTCGGTTGCACTTAGACCTGGGGCACAAAATCCTTCAGTGGAACGTTCAAACTCATCTCTGTCAGGCAGTAAATGCTGTACCTCCAGTAGGCATTGTACATCTTGGTATTGTGCACACTCATGGCCATGCATGGTCAGGGAAGCCAACACATCGTATAACCCACTGGCTCTATACATTAAATTTGCGTATCTCAAAGACCTGATGGCCAGAATAGTTTGTGCAAGGTCAGGAGATCTCATGCAGAACATAATTGGCTGGTAACCAGCGGCTAGTGAGTATCAACTGACCACAGAAAAATAGACTGTGCCTCTCAGAAACAAATCAAACAATAATTCTGTCATCTGTGAAATGAGGAGAGCTGTGGTTCCATAACTTCCCTGGGTGTTGAAAGGCTCCATGGAACAAAGATGTATGGGATATGAGCCATTATTTGACCACATGCTTGCTCCTCACCCATTAGTAGATTAGACTGGCCAGCAGAGGCGATAAAGGCTATTTTGATTTTTAAATAAATTAGAATTTCTGTAGCTGATGCTGTTTTAGAAACCCCTGAGAACTGTGCTATGAAATGCTCTGCCTTAAGCGAACACATGGGGTTTGAAACCCTTCCACTTCTGCTGACAAACTGGCACCCTAAAAATACAGCCTGTTACAGTAAAAGATGCAGCTGTTTGGAAACACTGGTGGTTGGTTGGTTGTTTTTTTCTTTTCAAGAAGTGAGCTCAGATGAGGATAGCATCTCACCATTCAGTTCATAAAATCACAGTCATGGAATAGCTTGGATAGGAAGGCACCTTTAAAGGTCAACTAATTCCAACGTCCCTTCAGTCAGATGTCATCAAGAACATCTTCAATTAGATCAGATTGCTCAGAGACACATCCAGTCTCATCTGGAATCCCTCATGAGGGAAGGGGCTTCTACCACCTTTCTGGGCAACCTGTTCAAGTGTTTCACCACTCTCAGTGTAAAAAATCTCTTCTTTAGATCTAGGCCAAATCTTGCCTCTTAGTTTAAAGCCATCACCCCTTGTCTTGTCTTAGCAGGCTCTCCTTAAAAGTCTGTCCACATCTTTCAGACATGTCCCTTTAAGTACTGAAAGGCTGCAGTAAGGTGTCCCTAGAGCCTTTTCTTCTCCAGGCTGAACAACCCCAATGAGGTTCCATGAGACCTGGCTTGGCTTGCATTGAATCCTTGCACTAATTGTCCTGCTTTCCTTCCAGGGATCGTAGGGCTTTTCAACATCATCAGCAAGGGCTGTGATGCATCATGTGTATCAGGGTATCAGGACTTCAGTGTAGGAAACAGGAATATCTCCTGCTGCAGCAGCAACCTCTGCAATGTCAATGCAGCAGGCACTGTGAGGTGCAGTTACGGGATGGCAGCAGGGATAGCAGCAGGCAGCGTACTCTGGACCTTCCTGACCAACAGACTGTGAGGAGCAAAGAGGACTCCCATGACCACAGAAAGTCTTGGAGCACCT
Organism: Ceryle rudis; assembly: GCA_033439905.1. Taxonomy (NCBI): domain Eukaryota; kingdom Metazoa; phylum Chordata; class Aves; order Coraciiformes; family Cerylidae; genus Ceryle; species Ceryle rudis. The sequence goes on from JAAGNO010021660.1 coordinate 6,892, forward strand.
ATCTTGTGACAGGAATTGTTGGGCACACGGCATCCTTCAAGGTGATGGCAGATCTTTACTGTATGAGGGCTTCTTTACTACTACTGTATTACTATAGTGCTATCAGATAAGAAAATATGTGTCCTCACTTTCTGCATAATGCCTAAAATATACTTATTTCTGAATCAAATGTGAGTGTGTTACCTGTATATCACTTAATCATGGATTCCTACACACAGCAGCAGTTGCAAGTGGGCATGTTGCACGTCTGGTGAATGTTCAGTCTTGGTCATTGCTGTGTTGTGATATGTGCTGGGAGGTGCCATGGCAGAGCAGAATAAAAGCGGCAACTGTGCCTTCAAAGCTTGAAGGGCTCTGACTCATGACAAACTGTGGAGGGCATAGACCCCAAGCAAACCTGTGAAGGGCAACTTACTTGTGACCTAGAGACCCTGGGACCTTGCACCTTATCAGCTACCATAAATGACAAAAGCAGAGCTCACTTCCCCTGATACCTGTGCCTACAGACATTCATACACCTTCTCATAGTTGTAGCATCCTTGGGATGGTGGGAAGGACTCCACATTCAGGTACCTGTGGCAACACAGTGAGCAATAACCATGAGTGAAGTGGAAAGCGTGTCCTCATGGCATCCTGTTCAACTTACCCAATTCTGGCATTGCCAGTCTCTGTCCTGGCCATAGTGGCATCCCCTGAAGGTCCCCATCTCCCACAGGCAGGTTCTCAAGCTTTCGTCTCCAAGTTCCTCCTTGGTACATTCCCCACGATTCAGCTGGGACATAGGTTCTGTCACAAGATCAAAGAGGTGTTTATCTTAACACCTTGGTCCTTGTGGAGTTGCCTAGCAGACCAGGGAGAGTGGAGGAAGTAAACATCAGAGCTTGCATTTTTCCCTCTGGGTACCTTGATGGTGGAGGTGAGAACACACCCACCCACTTCCACCCCCAGGTGAGATACAGTCAGTGAGAGATAGGGAGAAGGCAAGTGTGGAGAAAAGAAAGGGAAACAAGCAAGAGAGCTCAGGAAAGGCATGGGGCTGTGTCCTTTCCTTCTGAGGTGCTCTAAGGATAGGGCTAGGAGTGCTGAAAAGCAGGGCAATGCTGGTGTTTCCTCAAGATTTGCCAAGGTTGTGAGGATACCCATAGAGTTCTTTATGCCTTATGATAGGACTTTCCCTTCTTCACCTACCGATCTTTCCCCTTTCCTGGGACTCCCTGCTGAAGTCAGAGTTGCTTTCTCCACTCAACACATGTGGAAGATTTGATTCACATTTTGCATAGGAACATCTTATTGCAGCCTCTGGCACTGATACACCCATCACATTGTGGCCACCTTTACTGGCGTAATGAATGTGACAGCCATGCAAGCCTTAAATATTTGGAAAACCACTACAAGCTCTTTCTGTTGCTGATACCGGTGAGGTGTCTACGTGCAAGGCAGATGCTATAGCTTTAACAGCTCTTCTGTAGTTATAACACCTCTATATAGTCATAAATTCTAAATTATGGTTTGCCTTGACCAGATAGTTAATTCTATGAAAACAAACTTGGGTGTTCCAACCTTGCAGTGGGAGGACTAAAAGGGGAGGGAAATTGGCCATGAACCCTGTTTTTCTCTCTAAGAACTCTTAAGAACTATTGGAGCTACAAAGGATGTGCAGAGCCACAGGCTAAAAGAACAAAGTAACACTTACCTGGTGGAGATAAGTCATCTGCAGGACCCATAGTCATGGGACAAGGGCCAGCATCAAATTTTAGATCAGGTAAGTCAATGTGATGTCACAAGATAATGACACTGTCTGATGGTTGTGAAAGAGGAAAGTACTTAAACTCGGGATGCAAGACATTAACAAGCTGCTAATTGTAGGAAGCAGGGAAGGGGGTTCCCAGAAGGAAAATCCAGAATGAACCACCTTCCTCATTTGAGTCACATCTGGTTATTAGTGGAGGGAAGATGAGGAACATATGGGGTGATTTATTCTGGCTTTTGCAAAACCTCCTGAGTCTTAGTCACTGAAAAGAGAGGCTCATCCAGCTGCACATCTCCCAGCCAGCCTGTTTTCTGCATGGGTGACCAGCTTCATGACCTCTCTAGTCCAGAGGTTCATCTTCTACTCTAAGAAGGTCTCTTACACAGTACTGCCCTATGCCCACTCTGGGAAACAATTCCCAGGTAGTCAGGCATGTCCACATCCAGTGGCCTTTCTCAACAAGCAGTTTGGCTACAATGGCCCTTTCTGGAGACTGGGATGAAAAAGAAGGGAAATGGCCAAAGTGTAGTAGACAGCACCAGAGCCATTGGAGTCCACAGGGACATGGGGTAAGACACAGACTTCCAGCTTCTGGAGAGGTCGGAACACATTCAGTCCTGGAAAGACAAGAGGTGTCAAAAGGCTTTAGCATGAACAGGGGCTGTTTATCTGTGTTATATTGGTCCCATGTGGCAATGAAGTCTGCCCACTGGAGCACAATGTTGAGTTTCTTGCTGGAGCCAAGTGGGTCTTTTCCCATTCTCTGGTGGTTGAGACCTGATGCCTAGATCCTTGCCGGCTCAAGGGACAACTCTTTCTCCCAGTTTCTTCTCAGTATATACTCTGGAAGGGGCCCATGATTGACTGCTAAGTGATTCTTCTCTGGATTTTTCTGGAAGTAGATCCTCTCTGTGGATATATCTGGAGATTTTGGTATGGATTAGATAGTTTAGAGAAGGTGCAACTGGGAGAGGCCATGACTGGGAGAGGCCATGCTAAAGAGGAGGGCAGGAAGCCCTTGCAAACCTGATGCAGCACTATCCAGCAGAACTCGCTGCTACTTGATGGGTGCCTGGCACAGCACTTGGAATAGCACAAAACCACACTCTCCATTCAGGTCATCAACAGAGAGCCTCAAAAACAACCCTCTAAATTCTGGGAAGGATTAGGAGGTGGCGAACTGGGGCAGATAAATGACTCAGCCACGGGTCAGAACCTGGGCTGGTCCAGGGCAGGACTGTGAAGAGGACTGTTTTCCCAAGTGTTGTGGCTGTACGTTGACAGAAAGACTAGCCTCCCCTCCTGCCTTGTAAACCCCTAAGAAACATAAACAGGACTCGGTCCCTCCTTCTCAAGCCTGCACCCTCTGCCAGCAGCATTCTCTGTGGGTAGAGATGATCTGGCATCATGCAACTATGCAAGCCCTGGCTGAAGGTTGATTTACTCTCTGGGCACTGAGGAAAAAGGCCTAAGACCTGTTTGCTGGGTGACACACAAGCACAGAACTTACTTGAAAACCAAGTCTATTTTTTTTTCCCAAGCAAGTTGTTTCTTGACATTGCTGGCTGAACAGCTTTATCAGTTCTTCTCCTATCTTTCCCACACTTAACAAAAGACCTAAAATTGAGGACAGGCTCTTTAAACAATTCAATCCATCATACATGCAAGAAATTTCTATTCCTCCAGGATCAAACTGCAGTTCATTTATTTAAATAATAAGCAGCTGGACAATAAAATGGATGGTTTCTTTTTTTTTCCAAGGGCAGCAGCTGCACTTTTGCAAAGGCTGCAGTTGCGTATGGACTGAATGTAAACATACAATACTCCCGCGAGGTTACCTCTTAGAGGTGTGAAAAGTAAAGACACTCTGATCTAGGGTAACTGCTTTGGTATGATTTTTATGGTAGGAAATGTTACAGACATACATTCAGAGTAAAATGTGTTGCTTATATTATTGTTATGATGCTGTATTTGCTACTGGTAGTATTAGCTAGTGCTCATTATCTCAGTGGGTAGGGATTAGGGCATATAGTCTTTCCCATGGCCCAGTAGAAGATGCACACAGTGTCCGTACCCGATCTGAAAAGCATTGCCAAGGATCCCCTGAATTCAACCCGTTTTACAGCAGCTGGTTAAAAACATTTCCTTACACTGGAGAAAGTCTCTAGGGCAGAAAGGCTGCATGAGCTGGCATCTAAGGCCCAGCAGTTCCTTACTGTGCTCCACATTTCCTTTGTGGCCTGGGGCAAGTTACACAGCATCTCCATACCTCTGCCTTGTACAGATGTTATCAGGTCCAATATGTGGAAAGATGCTCAGATAGTGACTTTAATGGGGTCAAGGGAGAGACTTGGGCTAAAAATAAGCTCAAATAGTCAGCTAGCATAACAGAGCTGGGGAAGGATTACCCGCTACCCACCCACCCTGTACAGCCACATTCCTGCTCTGAATTATGCACACACTGTTGTGCAACAAGGCTCTTTGTGGCCCAAATAGGTCAGAGAGAGAGAGCCTGCAGTTAGCTCTGCTCTGCCAGCTATAAGACACTGGACAGTCACTAAAAGCAATCAAAAGACCTGCCCTTTAATTGCAGAATATCCCTAAAGTAACTGTACCTGTCACTCACCAGGGGCAAGCTTGGCTGGACAAGGCTGATGAAGCCAAGTTCATCCAATGCCATCCTGACTAATTTCACCTTTATTCTGCCACTTGACAACTCTGCATGGCAGAGAAATCCCTCACTAGCTCATTTCTGACCTTACCACGGACTCTATTAATGCCTTTCTAAGGTAAATCACAAGACTCATCACAAAACAGATGCTGGACCCATGACTACTCTGTTGATGCTCGATTCCCATCTCCTACTGCAGTCCTGAACTCCTCCCTGTACAGCTTCTCTGATTTCTCATCTACAGGCCAATATTATGGGGGCATCACCTTATAAACTCACCAGGTCATTAAAACATCTCTTACTATGTGCCTGTATCAGGATTTGTATACACAAGCTGTGTTTGCCACACACTGAAATAGGCTCTGTGCTCTTCATGGGCTCATGTTCTCCTCTGCCAGTGCTTCCCCAAGTGAATGACTCAGAGACACCATGACCCAGCCTTGGACCCTTTCACAGCTCTAGTGGTGGTGTTCCATGTCTGGGGTAGTTTGGCTGCCTCCATAAATATCCCCTGCAACAGAGATTACAGGCATGGGGCCAAGTCAGGAAAGGAGAATGTTCTTCTCCTTCCTTTCTTGGTATTTTCATTAAAGACTCAATCTTGCCTCAAGGGAATTTGCAGAATGAGGACTTCACCCACGGCAGGTGAGTGAAAGTGGAGTTTTGGGCAGGGAGGGGCCTTGTTTTTCATCAAGGGTCACTATGTGTTGTTAGTTGCAGGGACCCACCTGTCTTCATGGGTGGATGTGTGGTGCCACACACATGGGTGCCTTCTGTCCAGACAAATTGCATCTTCTGCTCTGGATTTGCACTGATACTTTAAACTTGCTTTCTGCAATATAGCAAGGGTAACATGTTTGTCTGCTTTCACAAATTCAAGATAAAATGATGTAATCTCTGCCTGTAACATGCAGTGTTTTCGGTACTGAAGAGAAAGATGTTTGTCCTGCTTAAAATACTGGGCAGAGACTAGGGTTTTTTTGACACCTATTCAACTGCAATAATTAAAGAGAGAGGAAGGTGTGGCTAAAGACTCAAATAGTTACTTGGGATGTGATATGATGTGAGCATATCTGACCTATTCTGTTGCTCTACATATGAAATGAGCTTTAGAAAAATAAAGGACAATTATACTCACTCAACATAAGAATTTGACTATTAAGTTTAAATGGGAACATTTGAAAGAAAACAGTTAAGAAAGCAACCCTCTCTGCTCTTTCTCTTGCATGTCATAGAGGCAGAGTCTGGCAATCCTTTGCCATGAGCACAGCAATCATGTGCAGTCAGTGCATCTGGCCTGGCTCCAATTGTCTAGTGGTAAAATGACAGAGCATTTCACAACAGTTCTCACACCCATGCACTATCAAAGACAGCTGTTTCCCTGCCCTTTATAATTCCATGCAATTAATTTCTCTTCTTTGCTGTTTTTGTACCAGATGTTCTGCTCCCAGGTACTCTTCAAACACAGCCGTTCTACCTGGCTTCTCAACCTTTACCCAGGAGGATGGAGAAAAGAAGTATTTGATTTGTTTCATGGCCTTTGCCATGGAGATCTGTTGATGTGATCTCTTCCAACAACAAAAATACTCCTTATCCATCTTATCTCCTCCTCTTTCCTGGTCCACCTAATGCCCACATCCATCACAAGCACCAGGATGCTGCAACCAAACCGTCTTCCCTCATCCAGACTGTTCCTCCCTCCTACCTCCCTCTCATTTCATTCTTGTTCCAGCCACACCATTTCAACAACTGCTTCCATGACTTGTTTTGTACAGGTTTGTGTCTGGAGGCCAGTCTCATCTGTTGCTTCCCTGAACATCCGTGAAAGATCAGGTCACCACAGGGTTTTTGCACAGATAGGATGGCTCTTGGATTCAGAAGTTCTTGGAGACATTCAGATGGGCAGAAAGGGCACAGGAGTGTATGTATACAGTGTGCCAGTTGAAGGAAAAGAGGTTAAGAATCAAAAAGTGTTTCATTCACATAGACACATATTTACTGAGGACTGAGACTTTACTGAAGAACACACAAGTAGCTTCTGATGGTAGCTTGCTCACAGGACAGAGCAGCTACCCCAGGAAATCTTGCCTAGTTACTATAAAAACCTCTCCAGTCTCATTTCTGCATAAAGCTTGATAAGAAGATGTTAAAACCATGCTAAGAGAAGACATAAGTTCTTGCAGGGCTTTTATCAGCCACATCTGTATCCATAAGAGTCAAGGATTCACTGACACTTGGCATGTCAAAAGAAATTTACAGTCATTACCTGGTCCTCCATCAAAATATATTGCCCCCTGTGATGCTTTTTTAACATTATTAAATAAAGGCCAACAGCAAGTCCCCATGAAGCCCACTATACTACCTGCTAAGATCCTGTGCTGTTGCTTGTCCATACAAGGTCCTCAGATTCAGAGCTATTCATTTGTATTGACCTTGCTCAGCTGTTATGGTTAATCTCTAGGCTGGACCAGCTTACTTGGAAAGGTAGGCTTCCAAAGTTGTGTGACTCTTGTGATGAGGGAGGCTTGGGGCAACCATAGATGACACTATCCCCTTGTTTTCCAGTAACGATGTTCTGGAGAAAATGTCTTATCCACAGAGACTTTTTGTAGAGAATGGAAAAGATGCAAAGAATGTAAGCAGAGGATCTGAAGTCTAGGATGGATGTTTATTCCCCAGATGTGGAACAGAATGGAATTAATTATTAATAAGATGTAATTTAAGAACAACAAATGCTGGATTCTGCACCTAGGATGGAGTAACACCAGGCACAAGTATTAATTGGAAGAGGAGTGGCTGGAGAGCAGCTCTGCAGAAAGGGAACTGGAGGGTGCTATCTGACAGCAAAATCAGAGTCAGCAGTGTGTGCCCTGGAAGCCAAGAGGGCAAACCACATCCTGGGGTGCATCAAATATAGTAGACTGTCAAAAGAGGTGATTATCCTGATGTATTCAGCATTGGTGAGGGCTCACCTTGAGTATTGTGTGCAGTTCTGGGCCCCACCATCTAAGAAGGATGTGAAAGTCCTTGAATACATCCAGAGGATGGTAACAAAGCTCGTGAAAGGGCTGGAAGGAAGGTCCTATTGAAGAGTGGCTGAGGCTGTTGGGTTTATCTAGTTTGGAGAGTAGGCTGAGGGGGACCTCATTGCTCTCTACAGCTTCCTGAGGAGGGGATGTGGAGAGGGTTGTGCTGAGCTCTTCTCCCTGGGATCCAGTCATAGGACATGTGGGAATGGTTCAAAGCTGCACCAAGGGAGGCTCATACTGGATATTAGGAAGCATTTATTTATGGAGAGAGTGGTCAAACACTGGAACAGTGTTCCTAGAGAGGTGTTCAATGCCTCAAGCCTTCAGTGTTTAAGAGGCATTTGGACAATTCCCTTAATAACACGCTTTACCTTTTGGTCAGCCCTGAAGTGGTCAGTTGGCCTAGATTGTCATTGTAGGTCCCTTCCAACTGAAATACTCTATTCTATTTGTCTAAGCTAGTCTAGCCTAGTCTAGTCTAGCTAGAACAGGTGGCTATTTTCCTGCACATACTTCGCCATACTTTCTGTAAAGAATCCCAAAATGCCAAGGGCGGAGGAGATATATACAGGAAGGAAATCTGTAACACTGTAGATACTTCAAGGTAAATTTCCTGTCATCACCACCCTGGTGATTCACCATGATATAAAAACCAGTGGACACCTTTTGCATCACAGAAATTACATTGAAACACTTGCTTCCATGCTTCTGGCTTTGGGATTATGATGTTGCCATAAAGCCACATGCCCAAAATCCTCAGACTGAAGCAGAACATAGATCTACTCCTGTCCTATTGAATGGTATGATAAGAAGCAAACACCATCCTGAAAACAACCAAGGACATAGGAGGACACTCTCTGAAGATGGTTGGTGAAGGGGGTCTGTGTTGGTCTACCTCACATAATGGGGCTGTCTGTCCAAGAAGAGCCTAAGAAGAGAATGGTTTCATCAGACCAAGCTGGATGGTGCTTTGAGCAACCTGGTCTAGTGGGAGGTGTCCCTTCCCATGGCAGGGGGGTTGGAACTAGACGACCTTAAAGGTCCCTTACAACTCAAATCACTCTATGTTTCTATGATCTACTCCATCAATATCTTTAATGGGATAATACAACAAGCAGAATTCAGGAATGACACTGCTTACCCTAAACAGACCACATACATCATAACCGAGTGAACATTTCACTTCTTGGCATCCTCATTATCCTAGTCACACTTTTTCAACAGTATCTAGCCAGAGCTGGTATTAGACTCATGAGTGCTTTGAGCAGAAATGGAGTGTGAATTACTCTCATCTTGCTCACATGTAGAAAACTACCTATCTCTCCTCCAACACAGAACAGGTGCTGCCTCATCACTTCTTCCTTCATCACCCACTTCTACCACTCCACATACCCTAAACCCTATGAGTTACCCAAACTTGGATTGCCAGAGCTTTGGCACAGACAAAATAGGCCTTGGTGTGTGGAGAATCTTGTTTCATCTGTCCCCATAGCTAAGCACTATTCCTGTCCATGAACTCTTATTTCTAGCTATGGTAGCTATCTGCACACCTACAATCCCAAATGACAGGGCAGCACCATTAAGCTCACTGAGTAGATGGATGTTGAAGACTGAGGAAACTAATGCTCTGCCTGGAAGTCTACAGCTGTGAAGGACATAAAGACCCTCCTTTCAAGTGTCTGACAAGAAGCCTTCTTGTATTTAGTCCAAACCATCCTTTGCTTCTGTGTATTTGTGCCAATTTGCCAGTCACATGCCCAGGTACTGTTGCTCTGGCCTCAAGCAGCTTCCAGGCTGAAATGAAACTTGGTACCTTTATAAGAATTGAAGCACCTGCTTAGTTCATCAGAGCAGGTTGGATGGGGTTTTGGGCAACCTGGTCTAGTGGGAGATGTCCCTGCCTGTGGAAATGTGGGCTTGGAACTAGATGATCTTTAAGGTCACTCCCAATGCAAACTATTCTATGATTCTATGGTTCAGTTTTTCAGTGAACTAGAGCCTGTTCATGCTGACTGAGGCACCAATCTCTCCACTGAGCACAAAAGAAGCAGTGACCAAGTCCCACAACAGTACAAAACAACACAATTCTGAGAGTGACTTAGAAAGGAAAGAAATACTCCTGGATTACAAAAATTGCTTCTGTTGAGTACCAAAAACCTCATCACAACAATACATTGATCAATAAATGACTCATATTCTGATCAAACTCCATCTTAAAATCTGTTTGTTCTTTTCTTCTGTTAGTAGAAGACTAATTCATTGCTTGGGCACACACAAGGCTAATTTCCAGCCTTGATTTGTTTCATGGCCAGATCCTACCTCTGCGTCCAGAGCCACTATCTTTCTTATCTCAGACAGGTCTTCCCTTCCAAGTCACCTGCTGTTGAGTATGTCCATATTTAGGAATCTTTTCTCCCTCTGTTAAGAAACCCCAGCTCTTTCCTGATACACTGTCCATTCTCATCATCATATTAGCCTTTGTATGGGACTTCAGCTCAAGTATCTGTCACAGATGGTGAGAAATGCACCCAGTGCTGCAAGTATGGTCTTGTCAGTGCCTTGAACAATGACCCTGCACTGTCCTCACTGATGCAGGCCCCAGTCATGACAGCTTTCTTCACACTTCATCAGATGTTTGACATATGTTCAACCTGTGATCAACCAATACTCTTGAGTCTTTCATCTCTCCTGTCATTTACAGGTGACTTCCTAATTTACAGCCAACTTAGTTATTACAGTGTGTGATCTTATTAGTATATGACTTGTGTCCAAGCCACCTGGTTGTTTACGATATCCTGATCCTTCTTGGCACTTTTGATGCTTCCCAAATTTGTATCAGCAGTAAATTTCATTAATGCCATCCTAACTGACATCTTGCAAGGTCTTTACAGAAAATATTAAATTACTATACTCCAGGATCAGTTCCCGAGGAACTGCACTGCTGACCTCGCCCAGGCTTATAGACCCCTCCCAATATTTTTTAAAAAATTCAACCCTTCCACTTCCAATCCATTACAAACTTCTAACCCAGCTTACATTGACTTCATTTCCATCCATGCCATCCTAATAAATATTCCCATATGACATAGTTTTATTACTTGCTGAACTCTTGAAGATCAGACTTTATTAATGTGAAATAAGGAAGTCCTCGCCTTGTTTGTTAAGCCTTTTCATGTTTTTCATTATTCTCTCCTTCAAAAATTGTTCTTATACCTGGCATGCTATCAGAGTCAGACATATTACTTTTACCCCTCCTCTCTTTAATTTAGGTGGTAAATTCTGACCACATGGTACTGTCTTGAACTTGCTCAATTTAGGAACAGTGGATCTGGACCTGTTGATCTCTGTGACAGTTCTATAAGAGTTTGGGGATGGAAAATATCCAATCCTTCTCTGTCCCAGTTTGAATACATTAATATTTTTATTCCACCTCAGATGTGGTTATTTCTATTTCTGGTCCCCTGTCTCCATGTTCTTTTTACGCTCAAAGCCAAAAGCACTTTCTATATTGAATAAGTGGTTTAATTTAACATTCAGTTTTCATCTATCACATTGTCACTACTTTCTTTTGTCTCTCGATATAAGTGATGAATAATTTTAATGTTCAATGTCTTTCCTATCTAAGACATTTTAACTATTGCAGAAATTTCCTTTTTATATTTCATAACCTTTGCCATGTAATTTTGTCTAGTGCTTGCTTTTTGCTTCCATTCTTTTAGGCTTCCCTCTCATTCCTAGTATAAATTTTGAAATGGTTATTCACCCCTTTCAGGCCACAGTTATTCTTCTCTAGATGTTCTTTCTCCACTTTTCCCCTTTGTTAGGGAAACAAATTCCAGGCAGGCTTCCAAATATTTGGTTTCAGAGAATCACAGGTTTCATGTCTTGAACTCACAGTTCTCTCACCCTTTTTCTAGCCACCATATATCAACATCTTTGGTTTCTGTTTATCTTAAACTGAATCAATCAAAAACTCAGCTGGATCATGGGAGAATGTTAATCCAAGTGTGTCAGACTTTTTAGCCCAGCCATCACAGTATTACATCTCAAAAAACATCTCTGCAAGGAGGGGAGATACAGGGGAAGAAAGGAAGACACAATTGGTCTGTGTTGTAGATGGCTATATGGAACTGAAGACAAATTAGATCAAAACAAATTTGAACAGATAAACTCTGGGCAGGCAGATGAGGCCTAGAAACATGTAAGACACACAGAAGAAACACACTTAGTGAAGGCGAATGGAGAGAGCGTTGACTGTGGTCATTTCAGTTGGACAGATGGATGAATGAGGAAGGATCTTGGTCCTGCTGGGAAGGATTGGCATGATTCTGTTATGGGGATGGCACTTCTTGCTCCAATTTGAGTGAAAACGCCCTTTTGAGACACTGACTCAAAAGCAGGGATGGCAAAAAAGAGAATCATGACCAAGACCCATTTGAGAAACATTATCCCCTTCAGCTGTCATTTGCAGGGAAGTACCAAAGTTATGCACTCTTCATGAAGCATGAGGGTGGAGGACGTTGTTTACTAAGAAGACTGGACACCATGCATCAGAACAATTCCTATTGTACATCTCCAGGAACATCCCCAGCCTTACTCATGACCAAGTGAGCAAACTTTTAATGGTTGATCCTTTATTATTAAAATCACAACAGATGTATTATGCTGCAAGTTTACCACATGCCAGGGTGTGAACTGTGGGTAGCCCATGAGTAGTTTTTAATTGCTGACTGTTCTCCTTAGCAAAGAATCCTTGTTGGTGTCCCATCTGATTTATTCTGTAACCACATTCTAAGTCGCTGTTATTCATGCAGTAGTAGCTTCAAAATGCCCCTGTATTTTTGTCATTAGAAACTCTGTTTTCTTTCAAACTAGCCATGGGAGTAACCTCATCAGAAAAGTATCCAACTGAATTCTGGATCCATTCAGCTGAGCAACGTCCTGATGTTAGGCCAAATGAAGACATATACTGGGAACATAGACAGAAGTCCCTGACATACTGTCACATGAAAGAAAGTATGTTCGCTAACAGGCAAATCTTCCTAGTGCTTGGGAAAGAAAGCACCATTTTCACACCTGTAGCCTGTGCCTACACAGACGCTTCCCCACCAGAGCTCAGAACAAGCTTCTTTCCTCAGTCATTTACCTAATGTGGCTCCAGCCCATCAGCAATGCTGAGAATGTAGATAGAAAAAGGCCAGTTGAATTTTTCCATCACTGTGACATGAGCTGTTATTGCTACTCTACCTGCAAAATAACCTCACAGTCCCACAAACTAGAGTCCTTGTCTATGGACTAACAATATTCATACACCTTTTCAGAGGTGGCTGGGTATGATCTGTTCTCAAAATCTGAAGATACTTTGAAGGCAGCAACCTCCAAAAAAGCTGCAGCATTAAAAAAAAAAAAAAAAAGAAAAAAAAAAAAAAAAACAAAAACAAAAAACAAACAAACAACTCCAGCAGAAGTGTCTGAGACATTGCAGTGTCCTGTCAACACCTTGACATTACTCTCAAAGACGTCTGGAATGAGCTGCTCTTCTGAGACCTTCTTCTTCATGTCCTTTTAAAACTCATTCCTAGGATGAATCCCATGAATGGACACATTTTCCTCTTCCACTGGCCACTCAACTCCTGGACAGAAATAGTGGTGTTTTCTAGGGACTTTTGATCTTGTATCAAGCCAACAAATGTTGGAGTGGGATGTACCTGCAGTGGCCATGAAATGGGAGAGGGTGCACAGCAAGCTCATTACCTTGGCCTTCAGGAAAGCAGAGTTTGGACTCTCCAGGGATCTGCTTGGTAGATTATCATGGGATAAAGTCCTGGTAGGAAGAAGGGCTCAAGAAATCTGGTTAGTATTCAAGGATCACCTTCTCCAAGCTCAACAGAGATGCATCCCAGTAAAGAGGAAGTCAGGCAAAAAATCCAAAAGGCTGGCCAGCATGGTTGAACAAGGACCTCCTGGACAAAATCCAACACAAAAAGGAAGCCTACAGAGGGTGGAAGCAAGGACAGTCAGCCTGGGAGGAATGCAGAAAGTTGTCCAAGTAGCCAGGGATCAAGTTAGGAAAGTCAAAGCCCTAAAAGAATTAAATCTGTCCAGGGACATCAAGGTCAACAAGAAAAGCTTCTGTAGGTACATCAGTAATAAAGGGAAGACTAGAGAAAATGTGGACCCTCTCCCGAAGGAAATAAGAGAATAAGTTACCTAGGACATGGAGAAGGCAAAGACAGAGACTGGAAGAATGAATAACAACCCACTGTAGGAGAAGATCAGGTCTGAAACCATCTAAGGAACATAAAGGTGCACAACTCCATGGAACCGGATGAGATGCATCCGTACATCTTGAAGAAACCAGTGGATGAAGTTGCTAAGCCACTATCCATCATATTTTTAAAGTTTTGGCAGTCTGGTGAAGTTCCTGATGTAGGGAAATAGGGAAACATAACCCCCATTTTTAAAAAGAGACAAAAGGAAGACCTGGGGAAATAAAGCCTGGTCAGTGTCATCTCTGTGACAGCAAGATCATGGAGCAGATCCTCCTGGAAATTATGCTGAGGCCTACAGAAAGTAAAGAGGTGACTGGTGAACAGACAACATGGTTTCACTAAGGTCAAATCACTCCTGACAAATTTGGTGGTCTTCTACAACAAGATTACAATGTTGGTGGATAAGAGAAGAGCAACAGATGTCATCTACCTTCACTTGTGGAAAGCATTTTACACTGCATGTCATCCTTGTCTCCAAACTGGAGAGACACAGATTTGATGAATGTACCACTCAGTGGGTAAGGAATTGACTGGATTGTCACACTCAAAGAATTGCGGTCAACGATTTGATGTCCAAGTGGAAATCAGTGATGAGTGACGTTCCTCAAGGGTCAGTATTGGGACCAGCACTGTTTAATATCTTTGTTGGGATCATGGACAGTGGGGTAGAGGGGACTCTCAATAAGTTTACTGATGACACAGTTGGGTGGTCCAGCCAACATGCTGGAAAGGTAGGATGTCACCCAGAGGGACCTGGAGACACTTGAGAGGTGGGCCCATGCAAACCTCAGGAAGTTCAAAAAGGCCAAGTGCAAGTTCTTGCACCTGGCTCAGACAATACTAAGCACAAATACTGGTTGGGAAGAGAATGGATTGAGAGCAGCCTTGAGGAAAAGGACTTGGGGATGCTGGTTCAGCTCATCAATGTGTGCTTGCAGCCCAAATAGCCAACTGTATCCTGGTCTTCATCAAAAGCAGTGTGACCAGCAGGTCAAGGGAGGGGATTCTGCTGCTCTGCTCTGGTGAGACCCCACCTGGAGCACTGTCTTCAGCTTTTGAGCCCCAAGCATAAGAAAGACATTGATCTGTTTGAGCATGTCCAGAGGAGGGCCACAAAAATTACAAGAGGGCTGGAACACCTTTCCTATGAGGACAGGCTGAGAGACTTCAGGTTGTTCAGCCTGGAGAAGAGAAAGGCACCAGGGAGACTTTACAGAAGCCTTCTAATACCTAAAGGGGTCCATCAGGAAAGCTGATGAGGGATTTTTTACAACAGCATGTAGTGATAGGATGAGTTGTACTAGCTTTAAACTGAAAGAGGGTAGATTTAGATTAGATGTAAGAAAGAAATTCTTTATTGTGAAGGCAGTGAGACACTGGAATAGGTTGCCCAGAGAGGTGGTAGATGCCCCCTCCTGCAAGTCTTCAAAGCCAGGTTAGACAAGGCTTTGAGTGGAAGGTGTCCTGCCTATGGCAGTGGGGTTGGAACTAGATGATCTTCCAACCTAAACTATTCTATGACAAAATACACACACTTGCTGTGGAGAGGCCTCCAGGTGACCGAGTCCTCACCTTTGTAAGGTGCCTTTCAAAGCCAGAGGAGGGAAATAGATACACCACAGTGCTATTTATTTTTTGACAAGGCTTTTGTCTAAAGCAGTTCTGATGAATTGTGCATGTGTCTGCCTGACTGCAAAAATAAAGATGTAGGGTGATTCACCCAGGAGACATCTAAGTTATAGAAGACAGGCTGTACTTAAGTCAGATCACTCCCATTCGGGATTTTGTGTCCTTCTTTAATCGGTTTGTGACTGTGCAAACTTTTGCAGGTGATTGTCTTCCACATTTTCTGTTAATCTGTGCTCCCACAACTTTTGGCCCTGGCCACATAGATCCCAGTGATGGGGACTGGCTTTTTTGTTATGCAGTTCCTTTTATAGTGCTGGATACGCATGGCAATGTAAACCATGAGATTACTTCATGGTCAGGCATCTAGGTCTATATCTGGTGACAGACATGAGACGTCAAGCAGTAGTGTGAGGGACAGGATTTTTGACACAGCTCTTGGTCACACACAGCTAATGATATTGAAGGGTTGACAAAATTATGTCATTCACTTCAATGCTCAGTCACAGACTCAGTTACAGTAACTGGTTTTGACAAAGGTCTCCAGTTAATGGGGAGAATTCATTTCCTTTCTCCTGGCTTCTGAACAGCCAAAGCCTAATGGATAGTTTATCAGGGAGTGTAGTGACAGGACAAGGGGTAACAGTTTTAACTGAAAGATGGTAGATTTAGATTAAATGTAAGAAAGAAATTCTTACTGTGAGGGTGGTGAGATACCAGAACAAGTTGCCCAGAGAAGTTGCTCCCTCTCTGGAAGCACTCAAGACCGGGTTGGATGGGACTTGGAGCAACCTGGTCTAGTGGAAGGTGTCCCTGTCCATGGCAGGGGAGTTGGAAGAAGATGATTTTTAAGGTCCTTTCCAACCCAAACCATTCTAAGATTCCATTATATGACAAAAGAGATAAAATCTTCCTGTTAAGGAAAGGGAGATACCAGGCCCTGTACCTGGACAGTCTTTGTATGTTGTCCATTCCTGCACTACTGAAGAAGGTTGCTCAGAGATTGGCAGCTCCATCAGCTGACCAAAGTGTGGACCAAGACATCAGAGACTCCCAGGCAACAGCAGTCCCCATAAATACCCCAAGTACCCTTCAGCCTTGGCTCAAAATATTCATCTCTCTGTGGTGCAGTCCAGAACCACATGGTGGAAATTTTGTATGACTTCTACAAATGCCTGGGGGACCTACATTCCCAGGGCTGACCAAACGTAGCTGGTGAGGTGATTCCTGAAGGGATTGTCCTCAACCCTGTGGCTAGAAGAGGGACCTGCAAGTATAATGTCCATGTCCCTGGACTCCCCTTTTATTCTCTCAGAGCACTGAACAGACATCACTCTTTTTCCTAAAAATACAGCAGGGGTGGAGGATTTCCACCCATCTGCAGAAGTGCACCTGCTTTTTAGCCTGATGTGCTTAAGCCAGAATTTGGGACATAAGAATACAATTTCTTTCTCTGCTTGGAGAGGTTCAATTTCCCATCTCACATCTTCAGACAGGATGTGCAAACCACCAAATAAATCATAGGCATGGGCAGAAAGGGGTAAAAGCTCTTTACAGATTAACTGAGTCAGTACTGGTCCTGCAGATTTCTCTTTGATACTCCTCTATGTGGAGGCACATGTGTTTTGGATCAAACAGCCCCTGGAAGAAAGACCTAAAAAGCTCCTAGGGGAAGGGTGCTCACTGAGTCATGCCCACACTTTCACCCTTCTCCAGCCCAATGAAACCTACATTCCTTTCTGCCCAGTGGCAGAGTTTCATCAGGAGGGTGGAGAACAGCTCCACCCGAACAAGCCTATAGACTTGTCATTAGTGCACACCTGTGAGAGGTGGGAGCCTTGATTAGCTGAACACATCATCAAGCATTGCTGCAGCCATGGTGATGGACAGCATGGTTTCCTGGTACTGAGTCACAGATGAAGATGGTAGAGCCCACAGACACAATCATCCACATGGTCCCCAGTAAAAACCTACTGTCCCTGAATAACAACATCTGAACTCAAATTGGCTTAATACACTGATCTCTGTACTCTCCTATATTCCAGTTATCATCACATTATCTGGGAACCTGACAGAGACTTCATCCTTCAAAGCAGCTCCCAAGAAAGACATTAACTTCAGATAAACATGCTTTAGCTACAATGCCGTGGTTGCAGTGTCAAATACTGTTTGATGTTCATCTCATAGAATCATAGAATACCAGGTTGGAAGAGATCTCAAGGATCATCTGGTCCAACCTTTCCTGTCAAAAGCATGGTATAGACAAGATGGCCCAGCATGCTGTCCAGTTGAATGACATAAGGATCCATTCTGTTTACACCTGGATCTGGAGTGGCTGTTGCTGCAAGAGAACATCTAGTTCTAGGCTAGACAGTGCAGGGAAGAAGGTGGTAAATTAGAGGTGGTTCAGAGAAGGACCGCTGGAAAGATTAAAGACCTGGAGGACATACCTTCCAGAGAAGGAGTCAAAGAGCCCACCAAAGTCTAGAAAAGAGTTATCCTGGACAAAATATATTTCCATGTGGGAGAGGATAATTACAACAGTGAATGATTAAATTTAGTAGAGAGGTGTAACGAAAGCCACTGGTTGTAGAACCTGTAAAATCATCATAGAAAATTCACACATGGCTGATAACTGGCCACTGGAACAGCTTCTCAAAGCTTGGTGTACACTCTCCATCACAGGACTTCTCTATAAAACTCAGTTTCTTTTTCATTCAATCAAGAATTAACTGCAACAGAAGTTAGGTCAGATATTTTATAAAGCACACTGCCTTCTTGCCTGTGAATGCTGAATTTGCATCCCCTGCCTTTCCTTGCGTATGTGATAAGAAGGAAGAGATTATATCTACCTAGGTTACCTTCTAAAGAAGGACATTCTCACAGGGACAGGCTGGTACTGGTTTTGGATTGATACCATGGAAAATTCAGAGAGGCTTTTGGAAAACAAGTCTCTCTCCCTACACACCACATCTCATTTACATTCTCAGATCTTCAGACCTGGAATGACATTTCAACTCATGGCTCATGGCTCATGGCTCCAGTTGCTCAGTGTTCAAAACCTTGCTTTGGGTTTATTCCAACACTGACAAAGACAGGTCCTCCCAGGCCCTACAAGCTCTCTAAGGCTGTCCTAACTGTTATATCAAACCATTTCTTCCACATATTTATCAAGCTACAGCTTAAGGCACGTGGGATTTCTACCTGCCTTTGTTTTTAGGAAGAGCTCAGTTTATCCTACTGTTTTAGACCCTACCTCTGATTTTAACCATTTAACTCACACTAGTCTTAGCTCTAGTCCAGTGTGATTGTTTAGCTTACAGAGCTTTTCTTTCTGTAGCTCTGTTTTCAATGTTTGCAATGTATTTCTGGGAAAAATAAATAAAATTTAACTCCACTCAGTCTGTATCTGCCAGGCTAAAAGGGGCCAGTGTTTTCCAGTGGGTCCTGTTTGGGATTGATCCTGTTCTTCCAGTCTTCCCATTAGTTTCCATCTGGACTTCTTTTTTCTCCAACAAGACCCCATTCTTTCTCAACAGACAACAAAATTCCAGATGAGAAGCCACCAGGGCTTCATGACAGGGTTATCATTTTCCCTACTCACCCTGATAACAGCCTCACACCTCAACACATGAATTGACATCACCTGTGTTTGTTTGTGTTTGGTGTTGTTTTTAGGGCTCCATGTCTCTGGAGGCTCCTGGTTATCTTTAGATCAACTAATATATGTAAATCTTCCCTTTCCTCCACAGTTTTACTGGCAGTCTCCCAACTCCTCTCTCCCTGAAGTCTGGAATTCCCTCACACTCAGCCAGTCAGCAGGAGATTTAACAACCCTAGGTCTGGTAGTTTCCCGATGGTCTGCCTCACAGCCAGATCTCAAACCTTTGCAAGCCATTAGACAGAGTTAAGTGGCTTTGCACTGGCCAGAGACAAATAATCCTACCATACTGTTGCATCCCATATACCTCAAATACTGAGTTAAGTTTTGGGCCCCTCACTCCAAGAAGGACATTGAGAGGCTGGAGTGTGTCCAGATAAGGGCAACAAAACTGGGAAGGGTCTCGAGCACACGTCTTGGGAGGAGAAGCTGAGGTTCCTGGGGTTGTTTAGCCTGGAGAGACCTTTTCACTCTCTACAACTCCCTGACAGGAGGTTGGAGCTGGGTGGGGTCAGTCTGTTCTCCCAAGGGACAAGTGATAGAACAAGAGGAAATGGCCTTAAGTTGCACCAGGGGAGATTTAGTATGCACATGAGGAATCATTTCCTCCCTGCAAGGGTTGTCAAGGCCTGGCCCAGGTTGCCCAGGGCAGTGGTGGAGTCCCCATCCCTGGAGGGCTTTCAAAGCCATGGAGATGTGGTGCTGAGGGACATGGTTTAGTGGTGACCTGGCAGTGCTGGGTTAACGGTTGGACTCAATAATCTTAAAGGTCTCTTCCAGCCCAAATGACTCTGTGATTCTATGATTCTATGTCCAAATACCCTAGTGATGAATAGCTTCCACCAAGCTGGACAGACCCATTAAGTTTCCTATTTATATCACTGTTCCTTCGACCACACTGATTTATTTCAAGGATTTCTCAGGGTGCAGTGCCTTCCAAGTACAGGCAGACCCTTACAACAACACATCTGTGTGGACATCCCCATTTCAGCAAGCTATATACAATACACTAAACAGCGTTTTCCTGTTGTGAACTTTCATGTGCCAACACTGCCATGCATATCTCTTGAGGCATAACCACCTTGAATGCTTAAAGCACTGGATCTTTTCCGGTTTCATGGCTGTTAATTATGTTGTTGTTCAAATGTGTCTTGAGCTGCTCAGTTAGAAGAAAGGATCTGGTTGTAACCAAGTCTGGTGGTTTTCACAGAGTGGAGTCTTTCTTATATACCTATGGAAGTATGTTTGCACTGTTTTTCTTTAGGTACTTGGTCTTTGACAACACAGCGAGATAAAATAAAGATAAATGATCGTTTTCAGTCTCATAGCTAAGCAAGTGTTAGGGTGCATGTCTTTCCCTCCCTTTCCCATGGCATGGTAATGATGCCACTGCCCCAGCTTGTTCAGCTTTGTGTCATCTGTGACTGAAACTTTTCATTAGCAACGCTTCTCAAGTTACTGAGAACCTTTTAGGGAGCAGCACTTTCCCAAAAGCCCTATTCTCAAACTGGGAATGGTAGCAATGCCCACGTTCATCACTGCAACAAGCCTGTGACAAGCAAACCCAGAGTCATTAAATCAGCTTGTGCTCTCACCTCGTCTCCATCCCTGAGGTCTCTGAGTGCTTCACAGCAATTCATAATGCTGGATTTTTCCATGCTGGAGCACAGCAAAAACAACATGAAGATGACCAGCTTTTCCTATGAAATATAAAATGTCTTTGTCTCAGTCAAAAGGGAAGAGTAAAGCATTTCTCCTTTTCTTTTTCTCCCTGCAAACTTTTTAAGCTGTTTTCACCAATATTTCATGAGATAAAAAAAGCAACAACAAGAACAACAACAAAACCAAAACCAAACCAAACAAGCAAAAAACCTAAAGAAACAAAACAACAAAACCCAAACAAACAACAACAAAACCAACCAAACAAACAAAGTTCCAAACAAACAAATCCCTTCTGTTTGAAATGGTTGCCTTGGAATGCATAAAGTGAAATTTTCTGTTGGGAAAGTACTGCAGTGGGAGGAAAAAATTTCCAAACCCACATCTATGTAATCCTGGGCAACCTGCTCTGAGTGACCCTTCTGGAGCAGAGGAGTTGGACAAGATGATCCCCAGAGGTCCCTCCTAACACTCACTATGCTGTGATTCTGTGATTCCTATGCCCAACAGCTCAGCACCAGGGCCCAGTCAACAACTAAGGCCCTGGAAGGCAGAAACCAGCCTTCCTTTTACAGTGGGTTTGGGAAAATAGACAAAATAGACATGTTTTGGACAAACTCAACCATATTAGCTTCCCACTCACCAGCCCAGAGAGCAGCAGGCATGAAAACATGGCACAAGGTTTGGTGAGGCTGAGCAAACACATGTGGAAGCCCAGCCTGCTGCCGCTTGCATCTTGACTGTTGTTGCTCAGTGTAACATGCATGACACAACACAGCTCTTGGCTCACAGAGACAGACTTGAAGCAACAAACATACCTTGTCGCATTCCCCATCCAAGCACCGGCGTGGGGCCACCCCTTGCAGTGCAAGCTGTGTTTTTCTTTTTCCATGGGACCAGCCCCAGGACATAAACCTGAAGAAGGGATGACGTCTGGCAGGAGTCTGCTCGCTGAGGTGATGTCACCTCTTCAGGGAAGTTGTTCCTCTACAAATCCCAATCCTGACTGGAGCAGAGCTCTCCCCTGATCACTCTGAGGGAATCCGCCCACCGGATCAACAGGAGGTGGAGGGTGGAAAAACATATAAATCTCCCTGGGAGCAGCTTTCCTTTATTGTCCCGGCTACAAGGATCTGCTCTCAGCATGAAGACACTTCTGTTTGGACTCCTGCTTGGCCTGGCATACCTGGAGCTGGGTAAGACTGCTTCATTCCTGACACTTTGGGGCCCCCTAAGAAATGCCTGTGAGGGGAGGGGAAAGACATCAAGGAGAAAGACCTGCCAATCTCCAGTTAGGGGAAACAATGACTTTACATATTTAAGAAGGTCAATGGAGAGGACGAATGGTGAAAAGTAGATGTGCATTCCTGGTGGAGAGAGCAGTTTTCCTGACAGAAAACAGTACACTTTTTTTTCAGATGTGTAGGTGGTCACTCCTCACCCACCCCACTTGCATCATAACCTGGCATGGAGGGGACCAACATGCTGCT
This sequence comes from Ceryle rudis, assembly GCA_033439905.1. NCBI lineage: Eukaryota > Metazoa > Chordata > Aves > Coraciiformes > Cerylidae > Ceryle > Ceryle rudis. The sequence continues at coordinate 29,050 of JAAGNO010021660.1, forward strand.
TTGTAAGGCTAAGGTGTAAATGACATGGTACAGGGCAGTACAAGCATGGGCGAGAACTTGAACCAAAAGCCTCTACTTAAGCTGCTAGCCTGTCATCTCAGGGATGGGATAGGGTATGTTCATCTTGAGCTCTTGCCACCTCTAAAGCCTCCTGGCTAGCTGCTGGAAGCTCTGAAAACCAGAGGATGAGTCTTCAGTATAGATATGGGTGGGGGTATGAGAAATAACTTCAAGGACTTTGGAAAGGTTCGTTAAACCATCAGCTTCAGGGTTTTCACTTCTTACTAGAGATTAGGAGAAGAATGGAGATTAGAAATTCCCCTGGGTCTGTTTGGGTTTGGTCTTTGAGGGGTCTGGATCTTGGGCAAACTGGCAGCAAGATCTGGTCATTGCTATGTTCTTACTCCATCTATTTGTGACCCACTGCAATTACATCCTTGGCCTGGAACAGGGTGATTGTTGGGATGAAATCAACCCAATGGGTTTTAGCCTACAGTCCATGGGCCCCAGAGATCCTCAGACTGCTTTCATAAGACTCTGAAAGATCTCAAAGGAAAATCAGCCTGGGCAGGTGTTGAACACCTCCATCTGAAGGCATGGCTACATGGAGATCATTCAAAGGGTTGCAAGTGGAAGAAGGCTGAAAGGCATGCACCTTGCAAGTCTTCATGCATGGAAGGGTATTTGGTCTCTTCTTCAAGCTGAGTTGCTTCTTAATTCCCCCTATCCTCATTCCTCCTTCCACCTGTCTCTAAAGCAAACTGCTGGCTAAAGGACATACTCTGGGTCAAACCCACCACAGAGCTCAACAAGGTCAAGTGCAATTACTTCCATACAGCTGCTACAATTCTTTAAATTTCATTTTTACATTTACGTGCTCATTTGTTAGGGTTTTTTCTTTTCTTATTTCGCAGGTGGTGTATTTTGTGCTTCCTTTCCTCCTTCTAAGTCTAGACCTGTCCTGGATTTAAAGGGGTTGCTGAGGACCTGACAGAGCGGGTTTCCACTCACAGGACCTGAAGCGCTTTATGGAAACAAAGAGGCATCACCACCCTTTATAGTTGAGATGGAGGCAGAAATAGCTTTCCTGGGATGGTCCAATGGAAAGCAGCTGGTCTAGGCACAGCTGTTGCAGATGAGCAATATGTCTGTGGTCATTCATCTTCCAGAGGTTTGGTATCAAGGTGTAGAAGGTACCATTGGCCTGTGATGAACAGCCAGTTACTGGCTTCAGATCAGGACACAGCACTGTCCTGTATGTTCAGCTGTTTTGTTCTGATCCTTATGGTTTGGGGCTTTCCTCTTTCACTGAAATCTTCCTATAAAACCAGTGTCCTTTGAGTGCCTCACCCAGAACTAGTGAAAGATAAGGGGGCTGAGGATTTTCTTCCATAAACTTGCTCTTAACTGGAAGTAACTCACCCAGAGCCCATGGCACTGCCCTGCTTACCCATGAAAATTATGAGGTGTGGAAACCAGCTCAACCCAAAGGTGGCAGATCGGTTTCTCAGATGCTGTAAGCCAGCACTGCTCCATCCATACATCATCCAATCGTACACACACAAATATCCATGTGCTTCTCAGGTTGAAAAAGTTGTGTTTTGTCTCTTTGTGGGCACTACTGTTCAAATACAAAACAACCTCTCCTGGGTCATTTGTAAAGGATCTACCAAGGTCCTCAGCTTGGGTAAACAGAGATGGCTCCAACGCACGTGTTCACAAAGGGTATTGGCACAAGAACACTTTCACTGCTAATGTTAAAAAGTCTTTCCTACCTCTTCAAAGAGGGAAAAGAAAGTTTTTGCATCGTATAGGCTTTATTGAAGAGCTGAATTTTCCAAAGGAGGTGATAAGAGAAGTAGATGCCCTGAAAATCCTTTCTTGAGTCAGGTGTTCAACTGCCTTCAAAAATATTTATACTTATCACAAAGTCCCAAAGGTTTGTCTCTAACAACAGATACTGTAGAACTGGAAGACGAAAATACTGTCTCTCTGCAATTTTACCAATAGGTGGCAGTGGACACATTTGGGTGGTTCATCTGCTGTGTTCGTAGAAAGCAGATAGGACAGAAAGTAACAAACCGGGCTAGTTTCTGCCGTCAAGCCACAGCAGCATGACTCTAAAAAATATGCACACATAGTATCTGCCAGCTGTGGACGGACAGGTCTCACAGGGAGATTTCCAAGGAACTGCTGTGATCAACGCTTGCATATGTAAAGGTGTCCCTCGGCCAGCAGGCAGACAGCAAGAGCTTTACAGCATCAGTTCTTAAAAAGCAGCAGTAGCCCCTGATGAAAGTGGGTTTAAGGCTACATTCAGCCCTTAGGATCTCTAATACAGCTCTGAAATTAAAATTCTGCTCACAGTTACTACATTCTGCAGAATTCCCTCTAAACAAGCATGAAGGAGCTGTCACTGTGGGTGGAGGGATGGGGGGAGCTGCCAGTCTTGGTGCTCTGGAATGTTGCTCTCAACAGAAGGAGTTATTATGCTCTGTGTTACAGCTTTTCAGCTTTTCTTACAGAGGATGCGAATGTCCTATCATTGCTGCTTGGGCAATAGATGCTTCTAGATCCTTGCTCTTTTTGGGCTGCTGAGCCCTCAAGGTAGTGATCATGCTCAACTGCCACCAGGCCATCCTTGCCTTTCGGTGGTGGTGTTTGGTGTTTTCCCCTGACATATCTGAGCTTTGTTATTGCCCCTAAATGCACTTAGTTTCCGAGACCACTGCATCTTGGTGAAGGGGCAATGAAATGCTGACCATCACATAGTCCCCACTAGAGAGCAGAGAAGCTGCAGACTTGCTGTCTGGCTTCGCTGCTGTAACCACCCATTCTGTTCCCCTCTGCAGCCCAGTCCTTAAGATGTTACACGTGCAAGGAACCAACGGACATTGCTAAGTGCAGAACCCCCATCCTCTGTCCCCCAAAAGCCACCGTGTGCACAACAACGCTGCACTCTGTAGACTCAGGTAAGTTTCATTGCTTGCTGTGAGTGTTCAAGGGGAGACATCACACAATCATAGAATGGTTTGGGTTGGAAGGGACCTTAAGGATGATCTAGTTCCAACCCCCCCTGCCATGGGCAGGGACACCTCCTACTAGAGCAGGTTGCTTAAAGCACCATCCAACCTGGCCTTGAACACTTCCAGTGATGGAGCATTCACAGATGCTCTTGGCAACCTGTTCCTGTGTCTCACCACCCTCCCAGTAAAGAACTTCTTCCTGATGTAGATCTACCCTCTTTCCCTTTGAAACTGTTACCCCTCAACCTACCACTACACTCCTCAGCTTTCCTTTAGGTCCTCATTAAGTATTGAAAGACCACAATAAGGCCCCTCTGGAGCCTTTTCTTCTCCTGGCTGAACAATCCCAACTCTCTCACCTTGTCCTCACAGCAGAGGGGTTCCAGCCCTCAGATCACTGTTGTGGCCTCCTCTGGACCCTCTCCAACAGGTCCATGTCTCTCCTGTGCTGAGGATTCTAGAGCTGAACACTGCTGGGGTCTCACCAGAGCAGAGTAGAGGGGGAGAATCAACTCCCTTGACCTGCTAACCCAAGTAACTACCTGGAAACACTTTACTTTTAATTCCCTTCCATTGCACCAAGTCAGTGTTTCTCAATGCCTTCTGTCTGCACCTTGCCTTACCATTTCTGCCTCTCTCTTAACCTTCTCCCCATCTGCCTCTTTCAGGTTACCCCTTTTTTGGCAACATCACTGTGACCAGGGGCTGTGAGGAGGAATGCCTCACCTATAATGGGATAGGGGCATCCAAACCCAAGTCATGCTGCTACACTGACCTCTGCACCAGTGACACCAGGAGCAGCAATGGGGCAGGAAGCAACTCTGCATCACTGGGTCTGATGGCCATGATTGTTGGCATGCTTCTCAAGTGTGCTCTGTAATGTTGTGAGTGCCCGTGCTCCAGCCAAAACACCTCCACTCTTCTCTCTCTGCCAAGCTGCTTCATGAACTCTTAGATCCCTTGGAAATAACACTCTTCACTGATGTGTGGCTTCACCCATCTTCAATGACGTGATTCAAGTGGATTCAAGCCAAGAATTTGGGTACCTGGACCTAAAACCCTCAAATGTCCAGTTTCCAGCTGCTAAGCAGATGATGCTCACCTTCAGCTTCTTCTCATCCTCAGGACTCACATCTCTCCCTACAGCTTTCCTATGTGGGGAGCAGTAGTGGATGAAGCACTGCAGCTCTGCCCAGCAGGTCTTGGGCAGTGCCATCAAGGCTGGTGCTCTGACATCACCCTCAGAAAGGGCAGGGGCTGTATACACACTGGACATGGATAGTGCTTTTTTCCCAGGGCTCCCCAAGCTCACACACAACCTGCACATGTATGCCTCTATTACATCCCTGTTCACAACCCCCAAAAAATCCTGCAGCCTTCCATCAGGAGCGTGGCTGATTTTCTTTCCACTTCTGACGCCATCTCTTGAGTCAAGCAGCAGATGGATGTTGGTCCTCACTACTTGCTCAGCAGAGTGTGGCTTGCAGTTGCACTTCATTCTGTCTAGAATAAGCTATGGAATGAGTTCAGAAGGGCTTATCCTTCACGTGTTGAGATGGGATGTGTTTCTGGAAAGCTCAAAACATGTTGTTAGTTAGGCTCATGTTAGGCTCAAAACATGGCTGTTAGTGCAGGGCAGGTTAGACCTCCAAAAGCAAATTCAGAAGTTTGGCTGTCTAGCCAAAACCTTCATCAGCCTTCTGCCTGCGCTCAGGTTGCAATCACAATCACAGCTCCTGGATTTCCCTTCACAGATGTTTTACAGACCTGTTAGTTTGCCCTCTCCCATCCAAAGAATAGTGATGATTATCACAGACCTTCAACTCTGGAAAAAGTAAATGGCTCCACTCACGTGTTAATGGCACTACTGGGGCCCAGATGAGGATTTGCTTCATTCTCCCTTGGAGCAGCTGTAGGATTGATTTGGATTCTCTGATGTCTGCTTAACCAGATGGAGTGGAAAAGGATAAAAATGACCCAGGCAGGATCAGCTTGCAGCCTTCTCTGGTTGGGGAGAGATGGGGAACATTTGCTCTGTTTCTATTGACAGGGCTTGTCCAGGGGACAACCTGCAAGAGCAAGTGGAGCGTGGGTACATCCCATACAGCACCGTGGTGCGTTCATGTTGTCCCTTCAACCTGTCCTGTGGCAAAGTATTTTTTCCCCTTTATTTTCCTCCCATTTTTTCCAATTTTCCACTCTGTTCCCGTAAGACACCATACAGGAAACCAAAGTAATAAGCATGGAGGCTCTTTTTCTTCATTGTACAGAGGTAATTGTTTCTCAAGGTTTGTCTCAGTGTCATTTGCAAGAAAACTTTGACAAGACATCGAATTCCTTGGCAGAAGGCCTTATGCAAGCCTGGGGCTCAGGATAATGGTGACCCCCTTTGTTTTGGAGATTAAATGCTCAGTGCTTCACTAAATCAGAGACAGCTTCTCTGAAACACCCTTTCAGTGCTGAGGTCTGGGAGAGGGAAATGCCATTGAGAGAATAATGATTGGGAGTCACTCAAGTACTGATACTGCCCTTGCAGACACAGAGCACAAGATTCTGCTTCCTACTCCTCTGTTCTGTTTCCCTGTTTCAAAATCAGCCTGATGTGCCAGGCCAGAAGCAAACCACCATCTCTGCCATCCTTAGATCAGATCCTCTTTTCTATTCTAGGTTCAAGTTCTAGAGTAAGTCACTGCCCTCAGTGGCCTTTCAAAGTCCTATGCTGTGCTAACGTGGTCTGAACTTTCCTCCAACTATTGCACATGGAGGTGGGGCAGCATCTGGATCCAGAGGGACTGGGAGTGTAAGCATTCCATTCAGGGTGGGAATCTAGGAAATAAAGTTGGATCCTTCAGTTCTCAACCTGAAGCATCTTTCTTGTGTGCTCTGCCTTCAGCCAGGGAGAGAGCATGAGGCAGCATGATCTTCAGGGAGGGCTGGTTATGCAGCTCCCAAACTGCCCTGTGCTGGCAAGGGGAAAAAGCTCCAGAAAGGGACAAGCAAGGGTGTGCAAAAATAATCCTTGGAAGAGCTGGATTTAAGTCTATCCCTGCTGAAAGAGGAGGGGGAGAAGGGTGGCAGAAGGATAAATTACTACCCTGTGGCTACAGGAGGCTTGTTTAGGGCATGCACAGGGGGAACTGGGGGTTTTCATAGTCCAGCTTCTCTTGCAGCAGGCAAAGAGAAAGTGGCTGACAGCAAAGTCAGGAAGCAGCCATTCAGGGTCCCTTCTGCAGTGCAAAGATACTGCAAATAGGGACCACTGCCCTCCTTGTGTCACTGGTGCTGTCTGTGAGCATCAAGACCAGATTGCATGGGGCTTTGAGCAACTTGGTCTAGTGTGAGGTGTCCCTGCCCACGGCAGGGGGGTTGGAACTAGATGATCTTTAAGGTCCTTTCCCACCTTAACCATTCTATGATGATCTTGTATCACACTGCACTTCAGATCTCCTGTCACCTGGGACTTACCTGTTCATTAACAGGGGTAGAGAACTTCTACTGTACCCAAAGGAGAGTCAAAGTCAGGATTCAGCTTCGAGGCTTTTGTAATATGTTCCTTGATCAGGCCAGGTGAAAAGCTCTTCAAACGCAGTGTCAGGGGTACAGAATGTACTTTTGGGTTAATATGCATCTGCTCATGCAGCCTCAGGCTGAACAGTCATCACTAGAAGCCCTTGCAAAGTTCAATTTTCTGTGCTTTGGTTGCTGCTTTTATTTATTGTCACTACTTGGTCCTCCAGAGTTAAACCCAGCAAGCACTACTGCCCCAGCAAATGCAGGACACTGCCGAGGGAATCAAAGGACTTGGCAGAGTTTTGCGTCACTGGGTCGAATGGACATACAGAAGGAGGTGTTTAAATATAGGCTGAATAAAATAGAACAGAGAAAGATGTGTCTCCAAAGGGCCATAAAAAGACTTGCAGCCTCTCGGCCCTGCAAGATGAGGCTCTGCAGCAAGCGGCAGCCTGCACTGCCTTCACTGGGTTGGAGGATTTTACCTGCCCCTCTTGGGGCTTGTTCTGCCCAGCAGTGATTCTGTCCATGTCTGGAAGATTTATCTCTAGACCTGAGGACCTTCCTTGGTGCCTTATTCTTTATCTGGCCAGGAAGTTGCCTTCTCCATCACCTTCCAGCCTTTCTGCAAATGTGGTGCAGCCCTACAGATGTGAAGCCCTGATCTGCATCCCCCTCTTACAGCTGTAAATCTGCAAATGCTTTCGACCATCTAGAAATTAAAGAATAAAGCATGACAGAGACTAAACTTTCAGGGCTCGCTTGCACTCCCATATTGATGAGGATATTCAAATTGGTATACCCTATTGAGTCCCACCTCCAGTCAACCATCAGGGTGATATGTCTGCCTTGTGTGTGGCCTTTCCTCATGAACTCCCCACATCTTGAAGGTAGAGTACATATTTCAAAGGACAGACAGTTCCTCCTCTGGAAGCACAGCACACAACCGGCCTTGGCTTGGGCTGGGCCAGGACCCAGGTTCATTCCTTTTGCTTTGACTTGGACAGCTTTCCTACAAAGGCACTGCTGGTGCCGTGGAAGAGCACAGTTGCACAAACAACATGATTAATGCTTAGAGGACCAGAGTTTCCAGCAGGGTTCATTTGCAGTTCCTTTCCACAGCAGGACACCAGTCACGTCATGTGTAGCCATGAGTGGTGGTAGTTATCCTGGCATGCCCTGATTGCAGGCTGGGTCAAGATGCAAGGTGGGAAACAGCAGGAGCTGTTTTGCTGCTTGATTTATTTTAATTTTATATATTTTGTCTTCTCTGGGAGGGAAAGAAGGGGAAAAAAAACATACAGCCCTCTTGAAAGGTTCATTAATTCAGGTAGGCATAAAAGGAGAAGAGACAAGACAAGGGCAGAAATTATTGCAAAACTCTAATAGAAGAAAAAGAAGGGGATATTTCTGCAGTCCAGCCATTCAGTGTAAAACAGCTCTGATGTAATAAAATACAGAAAGAACTTGTAATTCTTGCTAAAAATACCTATATAGAATATAAATATACATTAGCGTGTAGCTGCAAGGCTAGTGGAGATATCTACCAAAGCCTTATATTTACAGATGGGGATTTAAATGTTTAATACTGCACATTCAAAAGAAAGTCACTTCATCTGAAGTAGTTATTAATTATAGAATGCTCTTGGAAGGGCTGAAGTTCAGCAGGCGTGATATCATTTTCAATAACACTCCCAAATTATTTCTCATCTAAAACCTATCATGTGCACTTCTTTTTCTCTTTTTTTTTTCTTTTTTTTTTTTTTTTTCCTTCTTAAAATAGATCTATTTTTCCATATTAGGCTGTGGATGACTTAGAACAGCTGCCTCTGACACACCGGCACATCTTCTCTCGGATGTCTTCACTGTGCTCCTGTGTGACTCTCACATCCCTAATTCCAGGGGAACATAAATCCACAGCCTCTTTATTCAGTATGGGCCCATGTCTGAGAACAAGACAAATTCCCGAAAATGAGGTGAATGGGAACTTCAGGGTGTCTGAAGCGGATATGTTGAGGGGGCAGGGAGGCCAGCACTGCGTCATGGTCGGTATCTCCATTTAGCAAAGTCATTTAAGGTCACATGAACTCAAGAGGGATGCTCAGAGTATTGTAAAAGGATGGGGCAGATGGGCTGAGTGTGCATCAACTGCATTCCCAGCATGCCTTCATCCCTGTTCCCCGGGCTTCCACTATACAGTTTGCCGTGACATTTTAAAAAACACAAAGTGTGTCAATTAATCATCCTGTGCCTTTCCTGAGGCTGGTCTGGATCCTGATCCCCATTCCCCCTTCAAATAGATGGAAATTTATACAGTCATAGAATCACAGAATGGTTTGGGTTAGAAGGAATCTAAAGATAATCTAGTTCCAACCCCCCTGTCATGGGTAGGGACACCTCCCGCTAGACCAGGTTGCTCAAAACCTCATCCAACCTGGCCTGAATTGTCATGTATCGGTAGCTCTTCAACACATCTTCAGTGCCAACTGAGCTTTCAGTTTCTGAATACACTTGATAAATGTGAGTAAGGACATTGTGCCTTGAGGTGAACCAATTTTGCACTAGTCCCTTGCGGGCAATTTGCTCAAAGCCATGCAGGTCCACAATCAAAAGATGTTACAGGATATCAAAAGATGACCCTGTAGGGTCCTGTAAACCTAACCCAATAATCCAAATAAAACCACTACAGACTCCCTTTGGCCAGCAGGTCTCTGAATACAAGGGGTGAGTATGTTTTTCAGGTCTTCAGGCTATTCCTCCCCATTGCAAGGGCAAGTCAGTGTGCCCTCAGTCACATCAGCAGTGTAACACCAGTACTGAAGCATTGTCTGATTCCTCTTTTAATGCCCTGGACTTACCAGTGTTTGTAGTAGTAGAGTTCACTCATGTCTAGTCAGCAGCTGTATTTGGGACTGCATGAACATATCCCTTCATCTCCTTGCAAAAGAAATTGCTTTTGCCCAATAACCTGAAAATGAGATACAGAAGACTGCCTGGAAAAGGAGATGGAGTGCTGTCAAGGTGCTCATGTTGAAACATTTGCTTCTGCAGTACCTTTGGACTTGCAAGAAGCAGAATGAGGAGCATCCTGGTGCTTGGGAGAAGTTTTTCACCTTCTTTGAGCTTTGCTGCTATGCACAGACCTTTGGTGCTTGGTTGGTTCCCCAGATGAGGCACAAACACAGGCTGTGGCACAACATTTTTTCACTTGCCTATGTGAAATCCCGTGGGTAGGTGGCATTTTGCCAGTCGAAACTCTCCCTCGGACAGGGACATGATTTCAGACGATGGCTGTGAGGCAGCACGGATGGGAGGTGCTTGCAGAGGGATGTGCCACCACTCCTTGCAAGGGGCACAAACCCACAGCAGTCAGTGGGGTCCAGGTTCCTGGTGGCACCAGGACACGTTCAGTGTTGTGAGTGGCAGAACAGCAAAGCCTCATTAACAATGTGCTTTGATGTAGCTCTTTGTCATGGATCATCCATAGCCTTAAAAAGGGCTGAGCTGTCTTCAGTCCCCGTGAAGATTTCAGCAGAGTCTCTTCCACCTGAATATCTTTTCCTGAAACCCACAGGGACTTCCCAAACTCTTGCCATGCAACAAATACAAACCAGCAGCTATATGTTGTTACCTGTCCTAAAAACAAGCCAGAATTTGTTTTTAATCTTTCATGGCTGCTGCAGATCTCCTGGGTTTGGAGAGATAGGACACAGGGGAAGACGTGGTTTTAGTGTAAAGACAGCTGTTGTTGTGTTTGGGGCTGACACTCGAATCTGAAAAAGAAAGAAACACCCAGGAGATAACGACAGACTCTGAAGCACTTATAGAAGAGGAGGAAAGTTGTCCAGGTGAGGAGGGGGCAGTTAATAGCAACACATCTGGCATCTGCCCCAGAAAATAAGGGTTTTTTAAAAAAACCCTGTTTTCAGCCAACAGCCATGGCCAGCATGGGAAAGGGCTCTAGTTTATCTTTGCCTTCAGGGAATGCAACTAGGAGACTTCTTTTTTTTTTTTTTTTCTTACCCACTGGTGTCCTCAGATCATGATAGCGTTTTCTGCAAGCTTACTTTTGCTGTGCCAGCTCTATGCAAAGATGTCATGGTCTGGCTGGGGTTCCTCATGCATAGGAAGCCAGTCCAGATGCCTCAAGGGGGTCTTACTGCTAACCTTGATGAGTATATGCAAAGGTCTCCTCAGCTTATAAGATCAACCCTTATCCTTACTTATTCTTACCACTTCTTTAAAGAAAAATGTTCATCTGAAGTATATGCATCACCAGGAGGCTGTTCCAGATCCTCACTGCTCTGATGGTCAGAAACCACATTTTATAAGAAAATATTGCTTCTCCCTGTTCTGAGATGACATTTCTATGAGTGGTTTTGTTACCAAACAAAACTCAGATGTTTTGTTAGCCAGCCTGTTCTGATCTGGTCCTGGAAGATCAGCCGTCCAAGCACAATAATTTTCATTATTTGTGTCCTAGAGCAATCCAAGCTATGTGCAAGATCTCATGAGATAGAAGGCCATCACAGAAAGAATCCTTAGAATATCTGTTGTTTCAGCAATCTCCTTGGGTATGGCTGGACTGAATAAAGGAACTGAGAGGGGTTTTATTCAGGCAGTCTCTGAGCTACATTATTACCCCTTTATGTTAAGCAAGTGTTTTTCATCAAATGGGAAATGGGGATAGACAGGTGATATTTCTGTCACCTAACATGTGAGCACCTGCCTTCCACTGGCAGTGCAAGGATGCACACACAGGGCTGAGCTTCAGCTTTTAGAGTCCCCTGTGAAAATCTTCTCAAACTCCTTAGAAAAAGGCTGGCAGACACATAAAGGCTTTTTTTTTTTCACATGTAATAAAATGCAGTTGCTGACAGGCTGCTGCTTTGACAAGCCATGAGGTCTGCGGGAAAGAAATAGCAAGTGTGTGCAGTCAAGCACTTACTTTCTGATCAGGGGACAATCATTTTGTCACACAGGTGGGTCTAATCCTTCTAGATGATAAATAGCAGCAAAGTGTAAATGCATCTTAATGCATTAAAATTTCTTTTTCTGGAAACATGTTGACAGTAGTGGAATGGAATGGAATGGAATGGAATAGAATAGAATATATAATATAGAATATTACAGTTGGAAGGGAC
>JAAGNO010021660.1:40829-67643 GCA_033439905.1 Ceryle rudis
TATAGAATATTACAGTTGGAAGGGACCTATAATGATCATTTAGTCCAACTATGTGACTACTTCAGGACTAATCAAATCTTAAAGCATATTATTAAGTGCATTGTCCAAATGCTTCTTAAACACTGACAGGCTTGGGGCATTGGTCACTTCTCTAGGAAGCCTGTTCCAATGTTTGACCACCCTATCAGTAAAGAAATGCTTCCTAATGTCAAGCCTAAGCTGAGGGGTTCAGGTCCTCTTGCTTATTTTATCCAGGTCTTTTATTCAGACTCTTTTCTCCACTTGCCCTGCACCCATGGATATTTCCATCCAGCCCACCAACCTGTAAAGCTTAACCATCATCCACCCCACCAGCGCAGAGCTGGGTCCCACACCATGCAGTGCTCAGGGGTGGGCTAGACTGCTCTCTTCAAGCTGAGAGGTCACAGAGACCAGAGCCAGGGTGGTTGGATCTATCCTGCAAAAAGCACTTCCCACAGGATCTTCCAACCCCTGAATTGTGGTGCCAGCAGTGTTTGGACTGGGAGCTGTGGGGGGTGGCTGTGTGTTTTGGAAAGGCCAGGGCAGCAGGAGCATGTGCATGTGGGACTTTAAGCGTGGGTAGCTGGATGTGCCTGTGTTCTTGTTTCTCCCTAGTTGCTCAATAATCCTGCTTGTTTACTTTGGCATAATCTTGATAGCCCTGGAGGCCAAGGGAGAGTTAATGGTATTTATGGTATCCTGTAATGATGCAAACCTTGGAATAACATGTGACAACATGATTATTTTATTAAGGAGTAGGTGCATCTAAGATTAATGAGGCTCTTAGGAGATGCTTTGTTTTGCACCAGCTAGCTGTCAAGCACTACCTACATCCCCCCCACCCCCCACCCCCTAACTTTGGAGATGGTTGTCTCTAAGCTTTTCATGCTTTCTTTTTGGGTAGAAGGAGTGACATAGTCACCTCCTCCTGGCCCCAGCACTCAGGCAGAAAGACCCCCAGAAAATGTCTCTGCCATGTCCTGGGTGAACTCAGTCCCAAGAGGTTGACAATGTCACAGGGATGGGTGGCTGCAGGTTGCTGCACAGGTGCACTAACCACATCTGCAGCCAAGACAGGTCCAGCACAAATTGGGATCATCTTTTTCCTTATCACAGAAGGAGGCATAGGGACAAACTTTTCTAGTTCCTCAACTCATAGCATCACTTCTCTCCTTGAAACTCACTATCTGCCCACATCCTGGTCCAAATCCTGCTATGAGTGTAGGTCTGGAAAGATGCAGCAGAGTTAGACACCACTGAAGTGAACAGCTTTTAAAGCAAACCATATCCATGACATACCTACAGCTCTTGAAATGCAGCACTGTTATTTCTAATGTTTTTTTAATTCCTCATGAGGTTTTATTCCACTCTATTTTTGGTACCAAGATGTAGGTTTCCATTATAAATAGCTGCATATTCTAATTCAGCCTTATAACTAGGACAAGGATGCACTGGGCATCCAGACGATGATTCTGGGGGGGGTGAAGACTGCAACATTTCCGGACAAGTTTCAGGCTTTCTGTGATCCTTTTCTCAGGAAAACTAGTACTTCTGCAAGTGGAAAGTGTCCAGCAGTCCCTAGATATAAATCAAATGGGAGCACTGGTAAGAACTGGTTGCCAAACTAGCAAATCATAGAAACAAGGCTTTGAAGCTCCATAGCAGCTTTCCCTCTGAGGAGCTCAGATGCTTAATTTAGACACCGGGACTTCATCATCAAAGCTGGGTGATAAATATTCTTCTCATTTTATAGTCAGAGAAGATGTGCTGTGAGCCTGCGCATCCTTGTAAGTGATGCCGAACCAAAGTCCTTTGCAAAAATAAAACCCAAAGGCTCTATGTGGTTTGTGAACACTTTTAAATGACTCATTACTCCAAAGGAAATCAGAAGCAGGTTGCAAACATATCTCAGAAACAATCCCATTTGCAAGAAATACCATTCATTCATGAAGAAGGGAAAGATGATCTTTCAGGGCAACTATGAAGGATGGCTCAGTTCCCATCCCACCTATATATAGGTCTCTCAACCTATATAATTTTACTGTGGGCTTTGGACTTCAATCTACATGTTTCCCAGCTGTCTGTGCAAAGCAAAAACTACTGCTGTCGCTTCTGCCTTGGGGCTGAGAAAGGGGAGGACTGATCTGTGCTCATGTGCAAAATAACAGCAGCCAGTGAAGAGCAACTGGGTTGACTCCCAAACCAGCCCTGCTCTGCCCAGGGAATTGGACCACAGACCCTAACGCTTATTTCCAACCTCATCTATATTATAAGTCCAGATCTGGATCTATACTGGGGGGTTGGAGGGGGAAGAGCAGCTCCTTGTTTTCTGCTTTATCCTCAAAATGCCTTTCACTATACACTTATAGCTGGATATCTCTGCATATTTATTTCACAGAATCACAGAATGGTGGGGGTTGGAAGGGACCAGCAGGGTCACCCAGAGCAGATTGTCCAGGAATGCATCCAGGTGGGTTTTGAAAGTCTCCAAATAAGAGATTCCACAACATCTCTGGGCAGCCTGATCCAGGCTCTGTCACTCTCACAACAAAGATTTTTTTCCTTGCGTTCAGATGGAACTTCCCAGGTTCCAGTTTGTGCCTGTTGCCCCTTGTCTTATCACTGGGCACCACAGAAAAGAGTTTGGCCCCATCCTCCCCACCCTTTAGATATTGATGAGTAATGAAAAGATCCCCTCTCAGTCTTCTCTTTTCAGCATCTTCAGAGCCTCCTTTGGACTCTCTTCAGTAGTTCCTTGTCTCTCTTGAACTGAGGATCCCAGAACCGAACACGGTATTCCTGATGTGGCCTCACTAGGGCAGAGTAATGGTGAGGACTATTTCCCTTGACCTGATGGACTCATTATTCTTAAAGCGCCCCAGTACACCATTGGTCTTCTTGGCCATGAGGGCAGATTACTGGCTCATGGGCAGCTTGTCTCCCAGAATTCCCAGGTCTTTCTCTGCAGAGCTGAATCCCAACAGGTCACCCCCTCACCTGTACTGGTGCAGGGGCTTACTCTTTCCCAGGTGCAGGACCCAACACTTGACTTTGTTGAACTTCATTATGTTCCCCTCCACCCAGCTCCCCAGCATGTCCAGGTCTCACTGAATGGCAGCACCACCTTCTGGTGTCAGCAAGTCTTCAGAGGACTACAGAGCAGTGACTGTGAGTCCTTCAGTTTCTTTATAAAGGGGAAGTTAAAGCTGACATAGGAAACACAGATTTGCAAGCGCATAACCATGGCTGATGACACAGCCTTACCTTAAGGGCACGAATCATTTTTACATTGCCATTAAGTGAAATACATTCTTATTATATAACCATGAGTATTCTCTGATTGATGAAGTCATCTAGATCTGCTTGAAAAATAACTTTTCAAAGTGTACATGACTGCTTCCCAGCCCATGCGCACACAAATTCTCTTTGCAAACCATGACACCCACTCTGGCTACAACTACCCTTTTTTGTTTTGGTTTGTTTTTTTTTCCAGGAGATAACGTAGCGCTGCATCGCTCAAGGTGGGTCACTCCAGGCTTACTCAGAATGGTGCACAGAGAAAGCAAATGAGACCAGCCGTGGATAATAAATAAGGAGTAAAAGAGATGAGGTCCTGCTGTGCAGCTCTGTGGATGGCAGGGAATTAGGCTGATGCTCTTCCAGAGGGGACAGCGTGAGAACACGTTGAGCTCTAGACTGTGGCTCATGTTATCAGTTCCAACAAAGTGCATGTTCGTGCAGGGACCTAAAAGGAAACCTTGATGCCTCCTCCTGAGGGTATTACTGAATGGCTTTGCATTCTCAGTAGGGGGTCACAAAGAGGCCTTGGCCTCCTGAAATGCTTCCTCTACGGAAGAATTATCAAACACAATAGATTCATACTACTCTGTGAGGACTGGAAGCACAACACAGTTCCGTGCTTCTTGTACCTTTCAGAGGAAGCTGTGACATGTCTCAAATGTAGAGATTTCTGGCAGGGGGTGTTTGCTACTTCCCAGTTTCCTTGCCTGTGCTATATCATACAGTTCACAAAGCTGGATTTTACTTGGAGGGCTTCCAAGCAGAATGTTCCCCTGTCCAGTCAACTCACTTCCTTTTCTGTGCCACTAGGAAAAGGGAGAAAACACAACATATTCAGGGAAATATGTGGTAGGTATCTTAGCTCTGCATACAGTGATGTTGTGTTTATCAAGAGTCCTGGCTGATACCGTCTGCCCCTTGGAGAAACCTGGCTTAGATGGTTCCAAGGCCCAGGGGAAGGGCTTTCAAGCTGGTAGCTGAAGTAACAAGTTGCAGCCAGAATGATCTACAAAAACTGATAGCCAAACTGAGATAGGAAGAGCATGCAGATCACTTTGGGAGATGTTCACATTAATAAAAAGTTAGGTAACATCTCATGCCAGCCCCACACAAGTGTCAGGAAGGAGTGGGTGGGATGGATGTCTACTGCAAAGCCAATCCTCTCCACTGAGCAAGAAAAGTCCTGCCTGATTTCCTCAGACAGTTTTCAGACGTGTCACATTATCCATCTTTCTCTGAAGGCCTTGCATCTGCAACATGAACCACTGACCTCTCCCAGCATTTCAAAACACTTCCTGGGGTATTTCACATAGGGACTTTTTTCATTTTTAAAACCAATCAGTCCACTTCACACTTCTGCCATTGCTGCAAAATGCTGGCAAAGAAGCTCCATGAAATATTTACACAGAGCTCAGATATAAGGTATGTTAAGCTGCTCTTTGTTGTTTCTAGAATCAAAAGTTCACAGGGTTTTTTTGAGCATAAGCCTCTAACAGCCCACAACAATAAGGAGGACCAGAAAAAAGTAGATGGACAGGGAGGTGAAGTGGATGAAAAGAGAATTATATTTCAGCAAAAATAAACAAAAAAAAAAAGACATTCTGTGACTGTTGAGAGTGCATTAAGGAGAGTGTGGCCAGCAGATCAAGGGAGGTTCTGCTTCCCCTATAACCTGCTCTAGTGAGACCACCTCTGGAGCACTGTGCCCAGTTCTGGGCTTCCCAGTTCAAGAGGGACAAGGAACTATTGAAGAGAGTCCAAAGGAGGCTCTGAAGATGCTGAGGGAACTGGAGCATCTCTGTGCTGAGGACAGGTTGAGAGCCCTGGGTCTGTTTAAGAGAAGCCTGAGAGGGGATCTGATCAGTGTTGAACAATATCTAAAGGTTAGGGGTCAAGAGGGTGGGGTCAGACTCTTGTCAGTGGTGCCCAGAGACAGGACAAAGGGCAACAGGCACAAACTGGAACCCAGGAGTTTCCATCAGAACATGAGGAGAAACTTCTTTCTTGTGAGGGTGACAGAGCTTGGCCCAGGCTGCCAAGACAGGCTGTGGAGTCTCCTTCTCTGGAGAGATTCCAAACCCACCTGGACAACGTGATCCTGGGCCCCCTGCTCTGGGTGACCCTGCTGGAGCAGCGGGGTTGGACTGGGTGATCTCCAGTGGTCCCTTCCAATCCCTGCCACTCTGATTCTGTGAAATAAATACACCGAGATGTCATTTCCAGGAGTTGCTGAGGCACAGACAGCTTTCACACTGGGTCTGTGGGAACAGAGTTCTACACTAATTTTGTGTGCCTTGTGAGAAAGGTTCATGTTTATGTTCAACCAGAGAGCATTGCCTTATGGTTTGAGAGCTCTGCTCTGGTCTACGGGTGCAACTACAAAGCACAGTGCTTCACCCACACCGATATTATGCTTTTCAGACTAGATCTCATCTCAGAGCTGTGATCAGCTGTAATAGCTGACATGTGGGAAACATGCTGACAAACTGGCCAGAGATCAAAGAGGTGAAGCATCCATGGCCAATGAAAGGAGGGGAAGATTAGTCTCCTCTGCATGTAGCTTGTCAAAGCAATGACAGGTACACAGACATAGAAGCTAAAGTCATGGAGCATGAGCACTAAGAAGTGGCTGCAATCAGCTGTGTCTAATGCTTTTCAGCTGATGGGGATCATAAAAAATGTCCTCGGTTCAAGTGCATTGTAAAAGAGAGGGATGAAGCATGCAGTTTTATGATTTCTCACCTCTAATGGTACCACAGGATGGTCGGGGTATTGGGACTTTCTGATTTTCTCCCAGGTGTCACCTTTTGTGCTCAGCCTGATTTGCTACATGCCTGAATGTGACTTCGGCATATCTGGAGAAATCCCCACCAAGGGCTGATGTGCAGTCACAGTTTACTTTCTTCACAGAATCGTAGAATCACAGAATGGTTTGGGTTGGAAGGGACCTTTCAAAGTCATTTAGTTTCAACCCTCCTGTATTGAGCAGGGACATCTGCAACTAGACCAGGTTGCTCAGAGCCCTGGCCAACCTCACCTGGAATGGTTCCAGGGATGGGGCATCGACCACCTCTCTGGGCAACCTGGGCCAGGGTCTCACCACCCTTAGTGTAAAAAATGTCTTCCTTAGATCTAGTCTAAATCTTCCCTCTTTTAATTTAAAACCATCATCCCTTGTTCTGTTGCAACAGGTTGATGTGTGTCAGTGCCAAGTCATGCCAGCATTCTCTGTGCCTTGTCCTGTACCTCCATCTCTTGAGGCCTCTGCTGCCATACCAGGTCTGTATTTCTTTGCGTCAGAATCATGAATAGCTCATTCTACATAAACCAATCCCATTCTACACAAAAAATCCTCGGCTATTGATGTAAATTTACAGTTACACCATAACAAGATAAACAAAAATAAAGGAAATTAGGCATAGCCACATGGCCAGTTAGGAAAAGTGCTATTAGGGGTGAGCAAAGCAAAAACAAAGTTGAAGGAAGGTCAGGACAAGTTCAGACAAAGCAAGCCCAACAAGCCTCAGCCCTGAGGACTTCCAAATTCAATAAAAAGAGTGAAGCCTGTTACAAGCAACGCCAATATTGTGTTTACTGGGCTAGAGTTATATCATATTGCAATTGGGAGCCAATGTTTTCTCCTCTGGGCACCTTTCTGGTGACATGACTTTAGCTCCACCAGCCATATATGCGCTGCTCACCTTCCCAAGGCCAGCAATGGCTTCATTTCAAGCTTTTTCAGTACTTCTGCCTATGACTTTTACTTTCAGTCTCCATAACTGTGGTGATATTTTTAGTGTTGTTCCCTAAGATGATGATATAACACAATAATCTGGCTTCTGATGTATTTGTTTTTAAATGCTCTTCGACATGACAATTTTGTTATGTTCTGGGCCATGACTACACTGCTTATCAACCAATGCGGGGCAAGGACCGGGTAGTCTGAGCCCAATAATTCACTGTTGGGGCAGTGCTGTGCAGTGAAAATCTTTGAAAGTTCTATTTCTTTCTGAGTTTTGGAAATCCATAATTAATGCTGGTTTCAAGTGCAGAAGTGCTGACACGCTTCTAGATGGTGAATAGGAAATGTCTAATATTTTTTCCATCCCTAACAAGTGAGTGAGTAGCTGGTGTATTTTGATCCTGTCTTAGTGAACCCTCCATTTACAACAATGACAAATAAATGGTGCTTTCTTTACCTGTGTTTTGTGAAACAAGATGAACTAGGGTTTGTCACATGTGCCTATGGACAGAGATGGGGAAATGCTTATCCACATATCTGGACTCCAGCTTTGTTCTCCGGGAAATTTCAGTTTCTTCAGATTGTAGAAGAAAGTTGTCAGCTCTGGTGAAGACCCCTAGGCTCCTGAAGGTAATAAAAATCATTCAGTGATACAATGAAAAGTGGAGGGGTGGGCACAGTGGAACCCAGTGGCCACACAAAGTGGCCTGTCTACACTGCATTTTACCAGTCTGTGACAATTTGCTTGTGTTAGGTCTTAGCAATAGAACAGCAAGAACGTGAAGTGCTCACATGACATCTTGGCACTTGTGCATGTCCTGAGACTGGGAAGAATATCTGACATCCTTCTTTGCCCATGGGATTTATTCAGGATTTTTAAAGGTCCTGTCTTTATTGCACTCATTAGCAGGAGTACAAATGAGTTCATGAACTCGTGGGTTAATGAGTGATACTTGGATTTACACAAGGGATCTTTGGTTTGGGAAAGAGCTACTAGGGTGGACACAGGGCTGTATAACAAATCAGAAACGATGGGGAGGGACTCTTGATCAGGGAGTGTAGTGGTAAGACAAGGGGTAATGCATTACAACTGAAAGAGGTGAGCTAAAGTTTAGAAGTAAGGAAGAAGTTCTTTACTGTGAGGGTGGTGAGACACTGGAACAGGTTACCCAGAGAAGTGGTGGCTGTTCCATCCCTGGAAGTGTTCTAGGCCAGGCTGGATGGAGATTTGAGCAACCTGATCTAGTGGGAGATGTCCCTGCCCATGGCAGGGGCATTGGAACTAGATGATCTTTAAGGTCCTTTCCCACCCAAACCATTCTATGATAAATGATGTAGAAAATTATATTTGAGCAACCTGGGACCTGTGTGTGAATCCAGACTTGCAATTTGTTCCAAACTGGATCTCATTTTAGAAATGGGAAGGAATGCAGGATGGGTGAAAATCACTGCAGAAACATCTGTCAGATGTTGCAGAATGCATGGGAGAAGAGAGAGAAGAAGCGAAGCGAAGCGAAGCGAAGCGAAGCGAAGCGAAGAGAAGAGAAGAGAAGAGAAGAGAAGAGAAGAGAAGAGAAGAGAAGAGAAGAGAATAAATTTCAGAGGACAGGTGCACTATAAATGACCTCAGTGATCACTACAATTTTAGCACAACATTATTTTATTCTGATCAAAAAGGTACAGAGAACAAGAGATTTTAGGCTTCTTGGATCATATCACCCACATGGGAAGTTTAGTCTCCTGCCTCACAATTTGGACACAGAAGTGTCTCTTTAATTTCTTGTGTACAGAGAAGATCTAGACAGAACAAAAAGCCAGCACAAAACTGTGGGGTGGAGAAGACCTGCCACATAACTGAATTTCATCTGAGAAGACTGGTCAATTCAGCTATTCTGCTGGCTAACACCTGGGGAAAAAAACTGCTCTAGGGATGTATAAAAGGCACGAGGTTTTTTGCTTTAAACATACTTTATACAGCAGATCTTTCTTTTTGTTCAAAACCAACCAGACCAGCACAGCAAAGAAACTCCATAGTTAGTTTTGTGAGCATTGTTGAAGAATCAATTAAAAAATTTGTGTCAGGACTTCCTGGGTTTTGCTGCTCTCTTGGTTGTGGGAAAAGGGCAGGTGCTAAAAAAGCAATTTCTGGGAGGTGTTGAGGGTTGTTCATGAAGCATCCCAACAGAAAGCTGGGCTGGCAGGGCTTTATTCTCTTCTTCACTGGGTTCTGCAGTGTGAAAGTCCTCCCATCTGCTCCTCACAGTCTAGTCCAGAAGAAGGCACAAAGGGAACTTGCCAGAATCCCAACCGGCACAAAGCTGATCCTCAAACTAGCTGCACTGTCAGTGTTGCATAAGTCAGAGTAACAGCAGGAGACGGGGCGCGTCAAGCCAATCCCATCCACATCAGATGGAATGCAGATGGAAGAGCACATCTTGGTGACTGTTGAGACTCCCATGAAGGGATAAACTACAACAAAGAAAGAAAGAAGGAACAGTTAGGAATGGGAGGAATGGGAAATAACTCTCCGTGTCCCTAGTGAAACATAAGCTGTCTTCACCAGCAAAGTCTTAGCTCCAGTTCAAACACAACTGGTCTACTTCCTACCAGGGACATAGGAAACAGTTTTCACTGAGTGGCCACAAGCTGAACAGGACCTTGCATCCTCTGTGTCCTGCCAGGATCAGCTTTATTCTGCAAAAGGTCATTTAGACACTTTATCTGCCTTGACTCTACTCACTGTCTCCTGCCTCTCCCATGTGTGACAGGGACATGCAAAAGAGAAGTGTATGAATTAGCAGGACAGTGAGAGAGCCCATCTTCACAGTGCATTTCTTTACTTAGACAGATTATGTCCTGTAGGGTCTCCAGTCAGACTGAACATGCCTTCCTGAGAGCTCCAGAGAACTCAAGGGCATTTCTGTTTTACCTCCAGATGACCAGAAATTTATGTCCCCACCTTAGTGAGCTTAGCTCATCTCTACTGGCCTCTCGACTCAAACTGGCTTTTATGAACAGTTTTCAGGATAGGAGAGCACTGTTTAACCCACACCTATAGTGTGAGTCATGCAAATGGCCTGCAGAGCAAGAACTCTTTAGCATGATGTCTCAAGCTCAAGTCAACATGTTTCTTCTAACCACCCTCAACATTGAGCATGAACTGTGAGCTTGCATTCACCAAGTGTTTACTCACATAAAGACTACTTTCTCCAACAGCAAGAGACTGCCCTCTTCACCATGGGATCTCTCTTCCAGTTTACATATTTAAGTGAGCAAAGGTATTGCTGCTCCTCATATCAGCAGTGTTCACTATAGGAATACTGACTGATGTTAAAAATATGGATAAAGGAGTGATTGTCCTTACCATCCTCCACGGAATACATCGTAGTCTTGCAAATGGTTTCATTCTTCATGCAATTCTTGATTGTCAGACACTTATCAACAGTGGTAGGTTCATAGCAACTGTAACATTGCAAGGTTTGTGCTGCAAGGAGGAAAAACATGAGTTTGGCCCTAGTGGGGACCACAAGATTCTGTTCATGTCCCTCCAGGTAAGTCTGGGGAGGGTATATTTTCAAAATATCTTCCTGAGAACAGGAATGGAATACTAAAAAGTATTTGTACCAATGGGAATGAGAAATACAGTAGTCTGATGGTTAAAGCACAGCTTCAGAGGTGGGTTCAGACCCCTTGTAACAAGTCAAGCAAAACAGAGCCACACACACAGAAGACCCCATGATACAGGAAAGACTTGGTAGCTGTTTTATCTCAACTCTTGCATCTGCTTTTCTCCCTACCTTTACATTAGTAGAACATCAGAAAGAGATCATGGACTCACAGGCTTGCAAGCTCAAAGAATCATAGAATAATGGAGCTTGAAAGGGACCTCTGGAGATCATCTAATCCCATCTACTAAAGCCAGTTGTGCAGTACTGTGTCTAGATGGGGTTTTAATATCTCCAAGGATGGAGATTCACCGACCTACCTGGGCAACCTGTGCAGGGTTCAGTCACCCTTACAGTAAAAAAAAATTTTCTGGTGTTCAGAGGGAACCTCCTATGTCCCAGTTTGTGCCCACTGCCTCTGGTCCTGGCACTGGGCACCTGGTTCTGTCCTCTTTGCACCTTTCCTTCAGGTATGTATAGACATTTATAAGAACCCCCAATGAACCTTCTCTCCTCTGGGCTGAACAGTCCCAGCTCTCTCAGCTTTTTCTCAGAGGAGAGAAAATCACCCTCTATGGCCCTTCATTGGACTCTCTCCAGTATGTCTGTGTCTGTCTTGTACTGAGGAGCCCAGAAGTGGACACAGGTGTGGCTTCACCAGTGTTGAGCAGAGGGGAAGGATCACCTGCTTCTACCTGCAGGCAATACTTCATCTAATGCAACCCAGGATACCATTAACCCTCTTTGCTGCAAGGGCACATCACTGGTTCATGTTCACTTTTGTGTCCACCAAGACCTCTAGATCCTTTTCAGACAAGCTAATTTCCATATGTATGGCCCCCAGCATATACTGATGCATGGGTTTGTTCTTCCTTAGGGGCAGGACTTTATCCTTCCACTTGTTGAATGTCATACATTTCCTGTCAGCCCATTTCTCCAACCTGACAAGGTCCCTCTGAATGGCAACAAAACCCTCTGGTATATAAGCCACTCCTCCCAGTTTTGTGTAATCTGCAAACTTGATAAGGGTGAGATCTGCCCCATCATCCAGATCATTAATGACAATGTTAAACAGGACTGGAGCCAGTATTGACCTCTGGGGTACACCTCAAGTTACTGGCCTTCAAGTAGACTCTGTGCCACTGATCACCACCCACTGGGCCTGGCCATTCAGATAGTTTTCATCCACTGTCTGCTCTTCCAGCTCATACCTCAACAGCTTGTCTACAAGGATCTTACAGGAGACAATGCAAAAGGCCTTTTTGAAGTCCAGGTAGACAATATCCACTGCTCTCCCCTCATCTACCATGAGAATCAATTAATCCCAGAAGTTTATCAAATTGGACAAGCATGACTTCCCCTTGGTGAAGGATATGGATACACAGAGAAGTCAGACTCAAATGTGAGTTGCAGCAGGGGGAGTTTCATCTGGTACTGTCCACTCTGTCATCTCTTTCCAAAGACTGGGAGCTCTAGGCACCCAGGTCTCCAAATCCAGTCCAAGGTAGCTCACCCTGCCTCATCACTCACCAGTTCATGGGTGCTCTTCATCACCTCCTTGCTGAGTTGCAAAGGCCCTTGCAAGCCTGGAGGTGCCATTTGGCTCCTAGACATGCAGACTGACCACAGCCCAAGTCTTTCAGTGACTAAAATCTTTTGAGATTAAGAGATTTTAAGGATTGACCATGAAGAGCCCATATTGTTGTGATGTGTTGTTCCAGAGTACTCCAGGCTGATGATATCAAACCAAAATAGTGTCTGACATTTCCTATCACTAAGAAAACCTTTTTTTTTTTTTTTACCAGCTTTGCTCTTTCTGAGGAACCCAACACTTGATCTAGGTCTTCTCTACCATGCTGTAGCAGACACCTGAATGTGTGCACTTCACAGCCATAGCAATACATTTTGGTACCACCACAGAGCAGCAGCCCCTCCTAGGTCTGGAAAGGAGTTGTGACAGCCCTGCTGAAATCCCTTTAAACCCCACTGACAATAAACCAAACAATTCAGCTCATCTCAGCACGCCTAAAACAGGGTGTCACAACAGCAGCCTCAGGCAAGCAAGTCACCCTATGAAAACAGATAATGCAACTTCAGCCATAAGTAATAAGGCAGAAAAAGCCTTTTTATAAGCAGACATGGCAATTATCTTGCTTTTATTCAAAGCAAACTTTATTAATCTATTTGGCCCATTGTGGACTGATGTTTTGTTTGCATTCATTCTATGCTTGACAGCTGTCAAATACATCTTTAGGGTGGAATCTTTATCAATATTCTCAGATTTCATAATATTCGTCACTGGACAAGTTAAGGCCACAGTGTTTGTCTTCCTCTTTGAAAAAATAACAACACACCAAACAAAAGATAAGCTCAAAGGGACATCAAATTAAGAGAGCATTGTCCTCAAGTTGTGCAAACCCATTTGGGTTTTTTTCATTATATTTCAGCATTTTCATTAACCTCACTCAGACTAACAGGTTCAAACACAGATAAAGATGTTAAATAGTAGCTATAGATTTTTTTTTTTTGACTTGGAAAATACAGCCCATCAGGAAGTGTTTAACACAGTAAAATAGCCAAAAGCTGGAATGAAACAACTTTACTCATGCAAACGAGGCAGCTCTTCATCAGCAATAGTCAGCTGGCATCTCACAGAGCAGAGAGGAAACACCATGACTTGGAAACTTAATGATCTGTGATCTAAAAAGTCCTGTTTTAAGTAAGCTTTGGAGTAGCTACCCCAGCTGTTTGTGAAGATAACAAAACTGTAGTGGTCCCTTTTTGTTTTAAGAGCCTATGAACACAGACAAGCAGACACACAGTAGCTTAAAAATGAAATTACACTCTAAAAAGGAAGAGAGATGTATTAGAAGTTTGAACTAAAAGAAAAGATAAACACAGTATGCTAAAATATTTCCAAGTAGATATAGCACATTCATTTTAGAGTGGTGTAAGCAAAAGATGAGATAAAAAAGCAGAAAATCTTGGAATTTCTTATATTTTACTTAGCTTCACTTGCATATTGGCAGAGCTTCCATCCTTCAACTCTAGCTGCCTTTCCAGGAAAAGCCAAATTTACTCAGATTCCACTCATGCCCAGAAGAAAGCTTGAAGGAGCTGCAGATATATCCTGTTTTAACCCAGCTTTTGGAGAGGTGAGAGTGCACAGAAGAAATTTGCATACGTTTGCCTGACAGATCAAAGCATCCATCCTCAGTCTGCCCACCTGAATGGGACAGGGAAGTGGGGAAGGACAAGAAGGGAGAGATGTGACAGCACTGGATCATGGCTTCTGCTCCACAGCTGCCTGATTCTTGACAAAGTCTCATTAAGCAGGATGACATTATTAGGTTGGTGAGTCAATTTTACACCAGATTTGTACCCCACCCCACTGCTTTTCTGATACATTCTGCCTTTCAGATTCATGTCCATCCCTTAAGGAGATCTGAGCACAGAGTCCCCTTCTCTCCAAGCCATCATCTATTAATTAGTGATGTTCCTCTCTGAACTGCCATCTCTCCATTGACAAGCAGACACAAATCCCCAGAATGAACAGGGTATGATGAAAGGAAACATCTCCTGCTCTGGAGACCAGTGATGATTCATCCCTACTGTAGCAGCTGTGGTGAGCACATGAAGCTCCCATTGATCTTGACACAGCAGAAGTATCCCCAAGCTTTGAACTACTAATGACCATAGCCAGGACACACATCTTAGAGATAACAGGACAGTCAGTGCATTACAAAAAGAGGGCTGCTGTTCCAGCTCTGGCTCTGTCTCTCCAAACAACAGCTGTGTTCTTCCCCAAAATCCTCCAAATGGTTTTAAATTAGAAGGGAGTGGATTTAGATTAGAAATAAGGAGGAAGTTCTTTACCACAAGAGTGGTGGAGCACTGGAACAGGTTGCCTAGGGAAATGGTTGAGGCCCCATCCGTGGAGACATTCAGGGTGGGGCTTGACAGAGCTCTGAGCACCCTGCTCTAGTTGAGGATGTCCCTGCTCTCAGCAGGGGGGGTGGACTAGAGGACTTCTAGACGTCCCTTCCAACCCAGACATTTCTATGGTTCAATGTATATCAGCCTTTCCTCATCGGAGAGATATCCCAAACATCCCTCCATGTTTGACATCATAGAGTTGGTGATGAAGGAGAAGACACTGAATCCCATGGATGAAAATGGAGCGATAAGGTTTGCATGGCATCCCTGTACAGACTGGATTCACAGGGCTTGTTCCCTACCTCCACATTCCAGATGGGTCAACCCCAATATTAGATTGCTGTTGGTTGCCCACCTTGACTGTGTGCTTCAAGCCTACACACTCCAGTGAGGTGGCGGGTAGCCTAATAAGGACAGAAAGAAGGGACGATCTTGGGGTGGTCTGTCCCACCCCATTGGGCTGGCAAACTCTCAAATGCTCCTGAAAATGGGCAAAATCCCCAGCACAGTTCACACCTGTTTGTCTTCCAAAGTGGTCTGCCAAAATTGTCTTTGACTTCATGCAAACCACAGTGTGTTACTAAATAAAGCTGGAAAAATCAGCCCTGCAGTACCTGAGCCACCAGCTTTATGCCCAGCCCATCCTCCCTGCTTCTAATGGCTGAAGTTTGATAAACCACACATGCAACACATAATTAGAGAGAGCCGCTACACACACTGCATTAAGCTGTGTAGCTTCAGGATTAAGTATCAAAAGAGGAATATAAAGGTTTAAAAAAAAAAATAAGAAAGAGAGTGAGATTGAGCACAAACACATTAAAAGTGAAAGTCAAAATTTGCATTAAAGAAATGACACAGTACAATCACATTTGGTCTTGTAACACGTCCTGAAGAGCCCAAACTAACAATCCCAGCGAGACAGTGATGGTCCTGAACATCTGCCAGGCTGGAAATATTCCAAAGACGGTTTTGTTTTTTGTCTGACAAATGCTCAAAGTTGGAGGCATGGACTTCAGGATGCACCCCATCCCATCATGCTGCGTCTCCTGCAGGAGTGTGGATAAATCAAAGCAGGAACTTACCAAACTCCATGCAATTGACGGCAACCAACAAAAGAGGCAGAAACACCTTCATCTTGCACGGACCCTCGTCACCTGGTCAATGGGCTGCCACTACTCTCCACCTCTGACTTTAATGGTACACCTCCTGTTGGCTTCCCATGTACCGATTCTGACCCTAGATCCAATTCTACTGGAAAAACGAGTCTGATTGAGCTATAAAGGAATTGAATGATCTACAAAGCAGGCCCCACCTCCTGCCCCACCGTCATCTCTTTTCATGTTCCTTGGAGAAGAAAATTAGGGTTTGCATGGTGGACAATAGCTGAGATTAAGCCGGGTGCTTTGTGTCTAGGCATGATGTGTAAAGCCAGGGGTATTAAATAATTCCACTGTCTATTCCTTGTCTTGTGGCTTGGTGATATTTCTTCTTCTTTGTAGTGGTTAGAGAGACCTAGGTGGTTTCCACAAATCCTGAGAAAAGGGGATCTGTTGCTGTGAAGAGCAAGGCATTGAAGCTCACATACTTTTATAGAATCTTAGAATCACAGGCTGGTTTGGGTTGGAAGGGACTTTTAAAGGTAATTAATCCAACCCCCCTACACTGAGCAGGAACGTCTTTAATTAGAGCAGATTTCTCACAGCCCTGTCCAGCCTGACGTGGAACGTTTCCAGGGATGGGGCATCGAGCACCTCTCTGGGCAACCTGGGCCAAGGTCTCACTGCCCTTGGTGTAAATAATGTCTTCCTTTGATCTAATCTAAATCTGCCCTCTTCTGAGTTTAAAACTATCACCCCTTGTCCTGTTACAACATGCCCTCTATGTTTTTACCCTCAAAAGGGACCAAAGTTTATCACCAGGAGGAGAAGTAGAAAACTAAGGTGGCCTGCAATCCCCTACTGGAAACACCATGGTTGAGAGGCTGGTACTGTAGTACCTCTCCCCAGGCTGTGACCAGGGCTTCAGGGGACTGTTGGTGGGAGCATACTGTCATCCTCTCTCCTCTACTTGTCCTCTATGGACAGAGGTGATGGAAGCACCGGGAAAAGCATGGGATCAGGCCATAAAAGCCTGGTCCTAGGGAGTCTCTCAGACTCCCTATCTAGAGCAGTTCAGTGAGGAAGGTGACTGGAGAAGCCCTTCTGCTGTGAGCCAACTCTCTCCAAGTGTGGTGGCAAACCCATGACCTTTTTACTTGCCGAAGACCTTGGCTTTCCCATCCCCAAACCCTGCTGCCCCAGACACCTGCCTGCTTTTCCTGTGCCTCAGGCCAGTCCCATGCTAGGAAATCCTCCTACAATGTGTGATAAGCAAGTTTGATTGTGGAATT
Organism: Ceryle rudis; assembly: GCA_033439905.1. Lineage (NCBI taxonomy): Eukaryota > Metazoa > Chordata > Aves > Coraciiformes > Cerylidae > Ceryle > Ceryle rudis. The sequence goes on from JAAGNO010021660.1 coordinate 57,883, forward strand.
GTGAAAACTGGTAAAGAAGAGCCTTTCTGGGGTTATGCCAGGTGCCTGCCCAACACACATTTTTAATAAGGAAAGAAAGGTGGGAAAGTTGAAGCAAAGGTGTTCTCGGAGATATTCCCACCACCATTGTTATAGCACCATCGGAGGAACTTTATTCAGGGTTAGCATCACTCAAAGACTTGAAGTGTTAAAAGGTCTTCTGCTATTTCCAGGTAAACAACAAATCATCATTCCTCCAAGCCCAAAAGCTCCAGAGATGGTCCCATAATTTTAGCAAGCCCTGTTTCATTTGGAAACAACACTTCAGGGTGAGCTACACCCTCAGGAATTCAGACCTATTGCTGCCTCCATAATACAGTCATGTTGATTATGAAAGTTGAGCAGTTTTTTCCACCCCAAAATTATCTAGGGAAAGGCCTTTTGCTATATTCTTGGTTTGATGTTCTTCATGTTCAGCAGAGAATTTTATAATCCTATTAAGATCACGCTGATCACATTTGCTTTGTTCTTAGGAATAAAACCAACAAACTAAACATGGAAAGGGGTGTGTTTTCTGGTTTCTGGTATTAAATGACCTCAAACAGTGTGTACTTGATGGTTGGTTTCACATGCACATATAATCTCCTTTACATGGTAAGTTTTTGGACAGAAGACTATATGCCAACACCCTGCTTAAATCCTGTGCCCTCCTAGTTTGGAAGGTTGTTTTGAGAAGGTGACCACATACCTCACTTGTTTATAGTTTCAGTTGATCTTATCTGAGTCTTTAAGCATCACCTGAAATGTTCCTTCTTTTATGCACACCCTGTGCAATTGCCTTGCAGTGTTGGCAAGTCACCAAAGAAATAACAGGAATTAATAGGAACATCTAAAGAGCATTTTGTCAAACTCTTTTTATGCTTTTGTGGGTGATCACAGCCCATTGTGTTGGAGGTTTTTCATTAACTACAGAGAAAAAAAAAATAAAAAGACACAAGCTGTATGAACCTGCCTCAAGAACCCACAAGATGGACTTGGGGAAAAAAAAAAATCGACAAAACAAAACAAAAAACACATTCTAGCATGTGTTCAAAGGCAAACTGGTAGAAGCATGCTACATTTCAGAAGAATTTCTTTTCATAAATAAAAGTTCAGAGTCAAATGTTTCTTTGTAGCCTGAGAAACCTGTGTCAAACCCCTTTCCTGTCCTACCTGGCTAGCTGAGACAGTCTCTGGGTGGAAGCATCTTCATTTGTTGTAAGCAGTCCTGCAACAGTTGCATCCAGGCTGGAAATAAGTCTCCAAAACCCATAACCTCACAATAAACTGGCTCACACTGCCTAATTACCAAGCTGAGGAGGTCCCACTGGGAAGTCTTAAAACAATACCCATCCACTTCCAGTGCAGAGTTTCAGAGACCATGGGTTGATTGTGTGCTTTGAGAAGTGCAGGCACCAGTTTTGATTGAGAGCCTTCTTGACTTGATCATTTTAAACTCTCCCTTTTTTTGATTCTAATCATCTGTTTATGTATCTCCTAGGAATCCCACAGCTTTCCAGAGTACTCAGATGTATAAGTGAAAGCTGTGACGGGATCCAAAGGTATACGTGGAAGGCTGCTGACATGACAGTGTCACTATTAATCTTTTGCTGCACACCTACAAGTTAACCCCCAAAACACATTAAGATGATTAAATATTATTATTTCAAAATCAGATATAAGGAAGCTGAGATGCAGAGAGGTTAATTGGGCTCACAGAGCAAGGTAGCAGCAACTACATAAATAGCACCAGCATTGTGCTCCACATGGTTTAACCACTAGTTAATGTTCCTTTTTCACCAGCATTTTTCATGCAACCTTGATAGGAGGTGGATGAGTTACTAGAAGCAACAGGGGCAAATGCTGTCCTGAAAGCCACATACATAGAGGTTTATTCTGTCAATGAATTGCCTTGGAAAATTAATCTCAGTTTCCCCACTGTGGATACTAAGTTAGTGCATGTTGTAGCCTTATCATAATCACAACATAAACCCTGTATTAGAAAGGCTAAAGAAAAGATTTGCTCAAACAAATCACGTTTTTTTCCCAGGAGCTTCAAAATAGTGTCAATGATGAAAGCCACTTAAGGAAGCCAGCAGCAAGGATGGGTTAAGTATGATCAGTAAACCTGCTAGTGTGCAGAGGGACAGGGATTAAATTACCATGAACTTCACCTCTGACAAATCATGTTGCCCACCTATCACTCGTAGAAACCACAATTCTCCGTAGATAAGAGCTACTTCACACTTAAAAGAGAGGAATTAAGCAGAGAACTTTGCTCTCCTCCATTTCCTCCACTGATGAGGAGCGTCCTTAAAAATTAAAGAGAAACCCAGAAAAGAAAAGTAAAAAATAAACAGTGCCAAGCCTGAATCTGACCTATCCCTATGAATAATGTACCAGGAATCCAACCCTGCAGGTCTCTTAGAGCCATTTCCACTCCGGCATCACTCATTAGCTCATTAGTCAGAGCAGCCTTATTCCTACTAATTGATTTTACTACAATTCCCTACAATGTATGGCCAAGATCCAACACTTCTCTACTTTGAAACCATTGTTTTGGCACAGCTTTGCAGGAAACTTCAGCTCTCTTTCAAGCCTATTGAGCATGTAAAAGTCAGATGATTCCCAGAACAGAGTTGTTGGAAAGTGCCCTTGGGGACAGGACCTGTGTCCCCTCAAGCCAACAAGCTTGAAGTGCCCTGCTGAGCAGAGAGTTGTGTCTTTCACACCTGATAACAGGTCAGTCTGCTCTAGATCGGAGCTGCAGATGGGTACAGAAAGCTTGGCAGCTCTCTCCACACTGGGCTTCACCTTGATACTGAACTGGGATATGAGGGATGCTGGGTAGTGCAGGACCTGGGGCAGACAGATCAGACAAGACCACAAGTATGAAGGGTTTCCTTAACTCTGCTGCTCTTCCCCAGTTCCCACCAGACCTCACTATATCCATCCCCTCTGCTCCACACGTGTTATTTTTTTTTCCCCTTTAAATTCAATGCAGGTACCTCTTATCCCTAGGTTATTATTTAGACTAATCTCTGTGTAGCATTGAACTCTTTCTGGGTGGGTGGGACCTTCATATTTATCACTTGCCTGGCCAGTGGCCAGCACATGAATACAGTGGTCCTGTTGGGGAATCTTACAGGAGATAATAATAAGTGTGTTCTTCCTCTCTGTTCATAATGTATATAGAAAGCATTGATCATGTATTTATAACTACTGGGGATTTTTCTTCCTTCCTTATCAAATTTTTCTAGTTTCCTATTTTTTTTGTTTTCTGGATTTCTATTTTTGGTTGGTTTTTTTTTTCTTTGTTTTTTTTTCTTCCTCTTCTTGCTTTCAAGATGGCATCTTTTCCCTTCCCATCATCCCTGACTGACTGAGGCAGTAATCACTTGTTTCGAGATTATTTACTCCAATGCTTTCCGAGGCATTGTTAATGATTCAGGAACGTAAATCATTTGCTCAGCTTAGCTGTCACCTGCTTTAATTACCCCCTATATTCCTTCAAGTCTTAATCCAAAGAATAAGAGATACTTTCCTATCTGAGTCACTTGTCATTGACCCAGAAGGGAAGAACAAGGACAAGACATGTAAAACAGTAAATGTCCTTACTGAAAGGAAGCAGCTTTGCCTCCAGGCCCTCCTCATCTTCCTCTAACACTGCAGTGTTTGGCATTGAAGCTGGAAATATCCACGTGTCTTTGGCTGAGGACTAGTAGGAGTGTGTTCTCAGGTTCAGACTGCCCAAACCAGTAGAAAACCTATGTATCTTGAAGAGATCTCCACTGCCTAGGTGATAGTCTCAGCCTGTCTCCCACCAGCTGCAACAAACATTCCAGTTTTCACCTCCAGATTTCTGGCTCCCAGAGCACATGTCCCTGGTAAAGGTGAGGGAAGCAGCACTGCAGTGATGTTTCCCAGCCAGGTGAGCAGCTCAGCCTGTCTAATGGTCCTGGCAAATGGGCAAAGGAAGATCCATGGGAGACAAGACTATTTCATAGGCACTTGTCACAAAGCAGAGGAGAGCAAACACCCTCATCAGCAGAATTCACACAAATCACAAAATGGTTCAGCCTCGCAGGGACCTCTGGAGATTGTCTAGTCCAACCCCTCTGCTCAAAGTAGAGTAACTAGAGTGGGTTGCCCAGGGCTGTGTCCAGCTGGGTTTGAATATCACCAAAGATGGAAACTCCATGACCTCTCTGGGTAGCCTTTTCCAGCATTCATCCACACTTAGAGAAAGATTTTTTCTCATGTTTAAATGGAATTTCCTGTGTTTCAGTCTGTGCCCTTTGCCTCTTATCTTGTCACTGGGAACCACTGAAATGAGCCTAGCTCTGTCCTCTACGCACCCTCCCTTCAGATATTTACAGAGATTGATAAGATTTTCCCTGAGTCTTTGCTTTCCAGTCTGAAAAGTCGCCAATCTCTCATCCTCTCCTCATAGCATAGATGTTCCAGTCCCTTCATCATCTTCGTGGCCCATTGTTGGACTCTCTCCAGTACGTCTATATATCCCCTTTGTTAGTTAGGCCAGAACTGGAAACAGGACTCCAGGTGTGGCCTCACAAGCTTTGAGTAGAGAGGAAGTATTACCTCCCTTAACCAGCTGGCAGTACTCTGCCTAATGCAGTACAGGAAGCTGGTAGCCTTCCTTGCCACCAAGGAATTTACATGCACCTTGGTGTCCACCATGACCCTCAGTTCCTTCTCTGCAAAGCTGCTTTCTGCCCTAACTAGCTCACGGCCTATCCTGGTGCCTGATGTTATTCCTCCCCAGATACAATACTTTGCCTTTCCATTTGCTGAATTTCCTGAGGTCCTTCTCTGTTGATTTTTCCGTCCTCTTCAAGTCTTTCTGTATGGCAACACACCCATCTGGGGTATCAGCCACTCCTCCTAGTTTTATCATCTGTAAACTTGCTGAAAGTGAGCTCTGACACATCATCAAAGTCATTAATGAAGATGACAGAGTATTGATCCCAACATTGAGTCCTTCTGGGACCCCATTAGTGACTTAACTCCAACTGGATTTTGTGCCACTGATCTCAAGCCTCTGGGCCCAGTTGCTCCACCGGTTTTCAGTCCACCTCACTGTTCACTTATCTAACTCATACTTTGTCCACTCCTCTATAAGGATGTTGTGGGACACAGTGTTGACAGCCTTAATAAGGTTCTTCCACTTCTCCTGCATCATTCACTGAGCCAGTCACCTCATTGCTGAAGGCTCTCAGGCAGGTGAGGTGTAATTTCCCCTTTGTGAATCCATGCTAACTCCAGGGTTGTGATGATACTTTTTCTCTTGTTCTCCTCTCTCAGGATCTTGAGCTCCAATACCTCATGGTCACTGCAGCCAAAGCTGCCTCCAACCTTCACATCCCCAACAAGATCTTCCTTGTTTGTAAGTACAAGGTCCATGAGAGTGATTGTCCATGTCGGTTCCTCAGTCACCTGTCTCAGGAAGTTGTCACCAGTGTACTCCAGAAACCTCATAGATTGCTAGTGCCCTGTTGTGTTGCTCCTCCAGTGGGTATTGGGGTAGTGAAAGCCCTCCATGAGGATGAGAGATTGTGAATGGGAGGCTTGTTCCAGTTGTCTGAAGAAAGCCTCATCTGCTTCTTCCTGATCAGGTGGTCCATATCAGGACACTCACTACAACATCACCTGTGTTGATCTGCCCAGTCATCCTGACCCATACACTCTCAGTTGATGCATCACCCATTCCTAGGCAGAGCTCCATGCACTTCAGCTGCTCTCTCACATAAAAAGCAACTCCCCTTCCTCACCTTCCTGGGCTGTCTTTCCTAAACACCTTGTATCCAGCCATGGTAGCACTCAGTTATGTAAGTGCTGACCCACCATGTCTCTGCGATCCCAGGTTCTTGTATGGTTTGGTCAGGGACTTGACCACAGGCAATATGGGGAGTTAGGAGGGAGCTGGGTTTGTTCAGTCTGGAAAACAGGCTGAGAAGAGAGGGCTCGAGGGAGTCTAACAGCATCTGACATAAAAAAAGGGCAAAGAAAAGGGTGGGCTGTCTTTGAGGATGCCCATTGACCACAAGTTGCAGGAAGATAAATTCTGGTCAGATATGAAAAAAATATTTTTCACATGTGAGTATACAAGAACTGGAACAAGAGACCAGAAAGGTTGTGGTGTCTCCATGTTTGTGATATAGTGAAGAGCAGGTCAAGCTAACGCACTTCTTCTTCACCTCCAGATGAACTTCTTTCTGCATCATGTCCCTTAGTAGAAAGGGCTTGTGCTCCGGGTATGTCAGCACACCCATCCCACCACATCAGACCGAGACTGCACTCCAGCTCTGGGCCTGCCACTGACACCTTCCGACAAGAGAAGGAACTGCAAATTAATCACAGCCCATTTCCCAAGGAAGGACGGAAGGAATTTTCAGGATTATTTTGGTAGTTTTTTAATTTTCAGTGTTTCCAAAATTCGGGCTTCATAATCATTTGGTTCCAATCAGCTTTAGGATAAGATGCTTCCATGTGAAAATAAAAAAAAAAAAAAAAAAAAGGCTAAAACTTCAGTCTGCTTTAATTGCCTTGAACAAACTGTAAGTTGAACTCCATTTTAAGTAGCTACAACTTGCCCCTTAAAAAGAACCTGAGTGCTGCAAAGCAGTCACACACAAGGTGCCACCATCCCATATCTATTGAGTCCTCGTATTTGTTTTTATCCTCTTTCCTCTAATAGTTTAGCCCACAGTACTAAATGGGTGCTGTTCTTGGAACCAATAGGTTTAACTGGTCTGAGCTCATGAAGGGGTACCCTGCAAACCTCAACACTCTTAGGCAACAACAGGTGACCACATTCCAGGGATTTGAGCAATGAAAAAACAGAATCAGAGCCAGGAGCACCTGGCACTCAGGGACAAGACGCGACATTGCTCTCAGTAATGTGGACATGACAAGAATCTGGGTGAAACTCAATACACCCAGTCGTCATTTGTGTTAACTGCTGTGGAGAAGGAGAGCAAGGCAGCTCCTCACACCTCTTTCCCCATGGATTTGATGCTGTGTGTTACATTTTAGTCATTATAGCTTAACTCCCTCGCCGCAATGGACAAGAGTTATTAACTTAATTGCAACTCGGATTGCTAAGTGTCCCAGCAAGGGCCAGATCCCCGAACCCAAGGAGACCAAGATATGTTATTTTAAATTTCTTTTTCTTGGGAGAATGATATGCAGGAAGATTGAAACATGGAATCATAGAATCATTTTGGTTGGAAAAGACCTTCAAGATCGATTCCAACCATTAATCTAACACTGCCAAGCTCACCACTATACCATGTCCCTCAGCACCTCATCTACATGGATTTTAAATACCTCCAGCAACAGGGACTCCACCATGTCCCTGGGAAGCAAATCCAGGGCTTGACAGCCCTTTTGGGGAAGAGATTTTTCCAAATATCCAACATAAACCTCCCCTGATGCAATTTGAGGTCATTTTCTGTTGTCCTGTTGCTTGTTACTTGAGAGAACAGACCAGCCCTCACTTTGCTCCAACCTCCTTTCAGGTAGTTGTAGAGAGTGGTAAGGTCCATGTTCCCACAGTCATGCAAAGCACCTCTCAACTTCCCAGCCTCCTCCGTTCTCATGTCAGCATTGCGGCCTGAAGGTGCCATCTTCCCCTTTGTTCCCCATGGCCTCTTGTGTTGACCTTAACACCCACGAATGAACCAGAGAGGAAAGGAACCAGGAGGAAAGAAAGTGAAAAGGGTAAAGCACTGGCAGGAAGGTGGAGCTCTCGATTCAGAGATTTTCTTTCTTCCCTTAGCACCACTCAAATTGTCACTTGCAAACCATCCACCTACACACTTTTCTTGACTCTTTCGCATCAAAATTAGCAAATTAACCCAACTTCTGGAGACTTCCCTCCAGCACCAGGGCTATTTCTTCCTCCAAAACCTGTGTTTATCATGGCTACAGTGGAGGCATGTCCAGAGGGCAGAGACAGGGAGGCAGGAATTCCCCTGCTTCAGACCCATTTGCTAGCACATGGTGTCTCATACCCTGAGATAATCAGCACGACCTAGGGATGCCAGTGAGAAATGTCTGCAGAGCCAACTGAAACAGAAACACTGGCAACAGCCCGTGTTGTTTACTCTCCAGAAATACTTTCAGGCATTTGGTATTGCTATATCTCTCAGCAAGGCTCACCTGGAAATATGGACCTTAGTGAAGGAACCATCTCTATTACTTCTGTGTCAAAACATTAATGGTGTCCTCCCTTAGATTTGGAGAAATGTCACCATTTCCCTAAACTTTCTGAACACCTGAAATGTGGGAGAGCCCATGTTGGGCCTGTGTAGAGATAGACATGTCCCCATAGAGCAGTAGGAGTGTGAAAGTGGGTGGCAATGTGAGAAGAAAGGACTGGAACACCAGGCAGGAGGGAGGTGTAACCTCTTGGGGGCAGGTTTCTTCTGTGACCTACCCAAAATACTCCCTGTCACCACTGGTACACTCCCATCCCCAAAAACACTTGTCAGCAAGGCTGCAAAATATAGACTGGAAAGAGGGGGAGCAGTGGAGAAGACCCTTTCCCAGGAAGGAGATAGTTCAGGCTGGGGTTACCCAGAGGAAAGGGAAGATATTTTTATGTCTTTGTTTCGAACAGCCTGTGGTTGTTTCTAAGATACTCCTGAGAGTATCTTAGTATAGTTACTTAGTATAGTTACTGTGCATTTATGTTCCCCAGGGAACATAATCTCCTTCCCCCACGGGATCCAGCTGGGCTCCTCAAAATAACAAAGTTTTACAGGAAAGAAAAAAAAAAAAAAAAAAAAACCACGAAAAAAAACAACACCCACCCAAAACATTATCATTTTATTTGTAAAAAACAATTATATACATGCAACCTCATAATATAAAAGGTCACCAGATAAACCCATTGAGCACTAAAAACACACTGGATCATCCAGATGACGACTACACTGTACCTGAAAGTTGTATGGGAGCCTTTTCTCTGTTTTTCCACCAGCGAGTATATCCAGGAACTTACAAAACACTGAGAAGTCGTCATACAAGCACTACTTCGCATTTAAATCTTGGCTTAATCTTGGATCCAGCCAAGGTCATGCGATAAGTCAGGATAAGATACATGCTCTCTTCTGTTCGAATTATGACTCCCTCTATAAAGTTAGAGCAAGGGAAAGACCTACGATCTGATACACCGGTACGGCCGACCTCACTGCGTAGGCACCCAACATTACAACTCCTTCATTTACCACTAGCTATTGCAAGGAGCCATCTCAGCTACATGGCAGGCTTTGGGCCGTCTCACACCTAACTCCCACCCCCTTAAAAAGACAAACCGAACCAAACCACAAAAACATCAGACGAAAAGATACCGGAGTCTGTGAAGCCGAGAACAAAGCTCGCAGCTCCATATCTCGACTCGCACAATGAAGGCCCGTGAACAGCCGATCCCCTCCTCCCACCTCCTCCCCCCCCCCGCCCCGGCCAACAACGCTCCTTTCGAGGCAACCGCCGGCCGAGAAGCGCGCCACGGTAACGCTCCCGCCTCGGCAGCCTCTGAGGGCGCCGCGGGACCAGGAGGTTCCTCCCGCCTGATGGCCCCGCTCCAGAGCCCCACAGGGGGCTGCGAAAGCCCAGCCACAGGGCCGGTGGGGAGAGCACTCGCCACAAAGAGCCGCCAGGACCAGCGGAGCAGAAGCCGACACAAAGCCGGACCAGGAGCGCGGGATTAAGGGGGG
>JAAGNO010021661.1:2143-16067 GCA_033439905.1 Ceryle rudis
TGCTGCTGGAACTCAGAACTGTTCAGAACTTGTGAAGCAGAGCTCCAGTGTGATTTCTGGGTAGCCACGCAGATGAGTGTTTTGGTGGAAAGTGAGAGCAAAGTATACAGGAACGTGATGTCCCTCGTGCAACGGTGAAAGTTGGGAGAAATTATAGAAAGTGTGTAGATGATGTTGTTGTTGTGGTTTTTTTGGTTTTTTTTTGTTTTGTTTTTTCATAGCTGATGAGAAGTGGATACTTGTTGGGGGTGGGGAGAAATACCGTCAGTGGTATTACTGTACTTGTAGGGGAAAAGTATCCTCAAGGGTATTACCGTTTCCAGTGGTTAGAAATGTTAGTTTTGCCTTTTCTTTATTCATTTGACATGAAATAAGGTTTTTATTTTAGAAGTTTAAAAGATTCTTTCCATGTTCTGAAACAACCTACCTGGAGGGAAGTGAATACATTGTGTCCATCTCTCCTAGGGGCAGCTGGACCTTCTCAGGAGCAATGCAGGTCTCCTCTATAGAATCAAAGAGTCTCAAAATGCAAGGTAAGCCCCATGTTTGCTGGATAAAAATATTTGGAACACTGTTCTGCAACTCATGTGCAGCACTGCTGAGAAGATACTCAGTGATGTTACACAGATCCTGTGATGTGGATGTTACCCAGCATAACTGCTTCTTTCTGGAGGGTAGACGTAGCTCCCCTGAGCTGATCCTGAAAACTCTTTTACGTACAGTGATTTCTACTGAGCAACAGGTGACCTGGGGCTCATTCTAACTTGCCAGCAGAATTCCAGATGACAGCAAGCTGATCTGTGCAAATATATTTATATGCTAAGGTGGAATCCAGCTGAAGCCTGACCATACCATCTGCAGACACTGGTTCTGTGGCCTTCCTCGCTGCTTGTGTTACAGGATCTGTGCTCGTATTTACAGCTATTTCAGGAGGCCACTTGAACTCATGGTCTTTGATTGATTAAAATCTACCTTCAGTCCATGTCTTGTAATGCTTGTGTAAATTGGAGTATAATATACCTAACATACTTCTGAAAAGAAATATTCTTCAAAATTATCCCCAGTGCAGGTGTGTCATCCTCTCTTTCAAACGCTTTAGAAAAAGATTGCCGAGTTGGGGCTTTCTCAGCCCCATGAGAAGGCATGTCTTAGCATTGGGAGCATGCTACTATCCCTTTGTAGATGTTCTGTCTAGAGACAGATTATCCTAAATTATGCTTCATGCTGTCTTTGACCTTCCACAGTTGTGTTAATACGTGACTCTGAATTCTCCATTGTTATGACAAGGTGAGTGACTCGTGCTTAGTCACTTTTTCTTTCGTACTGTGTTCTTTTCTCTTTACTGAGTCTTCTCACGGTCAAGCTTGGATTGACCCAGAGAGGTTTAGTGTCAGGTATTTTATTTGCCAATGGCTGCCTCATTGTGTGGATTTTTTTTTTTCCTCTTTGTGCATTGTACTTGTTTTCAGTTTAAAACAAATCCAACGTCCTTCAAATCTTGGACCTTTCAAAAATCCCGATGTCTGTCTTATTTTACAGTAAAATGAAAGGCTCTGACAATCAAGAGAAGCTGGTTTACCAAATTATAGAAGATGCAGGCAACAAAGGTACTTTAAATAAATTACAATTGTGAATGGTACTAACTCTGTTTACTTACAGAACTGTTCCTGTCCAGACTTTTAAATGCTTGTCCAGACAATATAAATGTAAAATCTAGAGTCCCCATACCAGGTCTGCGGCTAGTGTTCCAAAACAAAACACAAGATGACATATTCCTCTATTAAAATAATAACCTGTCCTTGTTGACTCTCGGGGGTGGCTTTTTCAGGCTATTTGGAATATGGATTTTGAGTTAACTATGGGACTGTCAAGCTGACGAATCTGCAGAACACTCACTACTTAAAAGAAAATGGGATATCTATATTGGATTTAACAAGTATACTGCCAGCAGAAACCGCATAGTAATTAGGCTTTCCTGTTACCCACTGTGACTGGGAGATGGCAGGTAGAACTGATTGCCATATTTTTCTTGAAGCAAACACTAGTTACTTAAAAATGCAAGAACATTTCTGTGATGTACTCGTGTTGGCAGCAAAATGAGATCCACATGTAAGAGCTCTTGAAGAAGAGGTAAAGGACAGAAGGACAGTGTGGTGGTTGTGGTGTGTGTTTCTTGGTTTTGTCAGTTACTTGTTTCAAATCCTTCTGTCCCTTCCCTCTTATTTGCCAGGAGTAGTAGGATCGAGGATAGATCCTGTGGTTGGCAAATGAGTCAAGCAATGTTGTGATGCGACTTCTGGTTTGTATGTAGAGAAACAAATGGTTTCTTCTATTGATTTCTCTTCACTTCTCTGATTTCAAACAGGTATTTGGAGCAGGGACATCAGATACAAAAGTAATTTGCCTTTAACAGAGATCAACAAGATACTCAAAAATTTGGAAAGCAAGAAACTAATTAAAGCAGTTAAATCCGTGGCAGTGAGTGTTTTGTAACTTCTTTTTTTAACAACTTCAAATGCTTGTTGCATGCTCTGTATGTTTGAACAGGAGACTGGGAGAGGAGAAACCTTGTTCTGCCTCCAGCTTTCTCACTGACTATGCACCAGTGTTTGACACTCTGCCTTTAGTGTGCAGGTTTGAGGCGCAACAGATGCGAGAGGCTACAATGTTTAATAAATAATCAACATGCAAATAACAAGCTGATTAACTGATAATCTAATTAATAAACACATCACTATTAATGTAAAGTTCTATCACTCTTCCTACCACTACGAATTGCACACCATTACTATTCAATTTCGGTTTTAGTTCTCTTCGTTCTTTATTGCACACAATGGTTGTTACAGTTCTGTTGCCCTTCACGAACCTCTCCCACTGCCTGCTGCTAATCTGCAGTTTTGTCACCATTTGCCTTGCACTTCCGTACCCAGTTTTTAGGACATAAACTCAGGGAAGAGTCTGGAGGGTTTCCCCTTCAGCATCCCCACGGGTTTGGGTCCACAGGTCAGCGTCTCTGCTCCCGGTAGGCATCCACCTTCCTGCTCTGTGCAGATCCTGCCCTCTCTTGTTCTTTGATTTTTATACTTTAGTCCTTTTTGTTTCTTAACTCTCTTCTAACACCTTTTTCTCCTTTCTCCACTCCAATAAGCAACGTGCCTGTAATTATTTTTTTTCCATTGGTCCCAGTTTTGCTGTCCCTCAGTTTGCTGTTTCTGATACTGAAGTAATCTCAGCCTTTTATGAGACTGGTGGTGGTTACCTAGCTGCAAGTGGCCTTGCAAGTTTTCTCTCCCCCAGAGAGCCCGAAACTCCCTTTGGTTATCTGTTTCACACTGGATAGGTATTGCTTAATTTAAATGACTTTTAAGACATTTGATTCCATTTTAGTCTTGGTACCTCTACTTTGTTCCAGTTATGTACTTTCTTATCTTATGTGCAAACAGCTCACATACCAGAGTGGGGCTTATTCTTTTCCATGCTTGTTCTTACATTGTTATAATGCTCACGCAGCATCCTGCTCTCCCTTACCTGCTTAATTGCAAATCATTAGTATTAGCACGTTCTTTGGACATTCTCCTGGTTTCCAGTAGAGATTCTGTCTTGTGGCAGGGCCTGGTACACCAGGAAGGCCACTTGTTTGTCAACTGTTTGAAGCTTTCATTTGTGTGCCAGTCTCATCAGTACCATGGCTTGCATGTATGCACTTTTTGGAGGGGTGGGGGTTGGCAAGAGTGACTTCCTAAATTAAAAAAAAATATTAAAAAAAAAAAAGAAATAAAGAAGTTGGGCATAGAGAAGCATAGCTTTTTCATGTTCTTGTGAGAGATGCTGGCTTCATCTAGTTGTAAAGGGGATGCAACACTGCTAAAATTGCTTCAGTGGTTGCTGAGTAGTCCTTTGGATGACCATTGTCCTTTAACTGGCTACTAACACCAGGGCGGAAGCAGCATTCCTATTCTCCCTGTCTAGGCGTGGCAGGGAGAAGGTGGCTCTTGAGGGCTAACTTTAGCTGCAGGGTTTAATCATGTAAAGGTCCTTCTATCATCAGTGCATGGGTTGAATCCTGCAGAAACAGTTAAAAGCTTCTCTGTCTAGTTTGTCTTTGCTGTCTTCTAAAGACACTTTCCTGGCCTCCTTTAACTGTGGAGGGAGATTAGAGTCAGTAGGCTAAAGTTAATCTTCTTCAGTGAGTTTTGTATTGTGTGCACATTGTTAGTCAGATTCTGTCTTCTAATTATTTTATAACATAGTGTTAGGAATCTAAATGTATTGATCTTCTCTTTATCTCCATGTTAACTGAGGGTAAAACATGTTAAGGGTAGCTTGAGTCAGCTCAATTGCCATTCCCTGGGTTTTAAGAGTCATGAACCCTCTCTTTTGCAATTATCTTCTTAAATCTTCTTTTTCTTAAGGAAGACTTTCAGCTGTTAAGAGCCGTACGCTTTTCTTTAACAGGCATCCAAGAAGAAAGTGTATATGCTCTATAACCTGCAGCCTGACCGGTCTGTGACAGGTGGGGCTTGGTACAGTGACCAAGACTTTGAGTCTGAATTTGTGGAGGTGTTAAATCAACAGTGTTTTAAATTTCTACAGAGTAAGGTGAGTGCCGCTACTAAAGTAATCTTCTGTTTGTTTTCTTCAAGTAAATATTTTCTTTATAAGAACAGCGACGAGCAAGGCTTCAGTTTTCCGTAGTGTTTTCTGTAAGCGCTGGCCACTGTGATAACTGGGTCGGCAAATCCGTACCGGGTTATGTTTGTCAAAGCAAGTGTGATGGTGTTGCACTTTAATAATGTGCATTTTTCACACCTTGCACAGGGAGTGAAACCTTCTGCCTCTGAGGTCCAATGACAAGTTAGGCAGCAAAGAACACAGCGTCAAAAAACCCTAGCAAAAGTCATTGTTTTTCCTGTAGAGTTCTTAATTCCTGAGAGGGTGGAAGGGACTAATTGGTCAGCTCGGTTTGGAAGACAGTTTTGTCTGGTATAACTGTGGGAGTAGTCTGCTCTCTGTTAATAAGTCCTATGCATGTTGCAGCATTTCTCTATTCCATGGAAATGTATTTTAACTGACACTAGGTACAGCAGAAACTTTTTCTGTCAAAAAACTGCCGGATGCTGATAACCCTTCATATTAATCTAAATCACTGTGTAAATTTTGTGTCATATCTAGTGCAAAATTATGTTTGTCCGTGCACTGTAATGTCTCATATGCCTCAGTCTTAAGGATGTAACTTTAAATGCTAAATAAAAAACAAGTACCAGAAACGTGCTTGGAAAACAACTTTTTTACTTCAATCTGCCTGAAACTGAACTATGAGGCTCTGGGCAGTGAGTACCAACTATAATGCACCTTTGCTTTTTTTTCTCAGGCAGAGGCAGCTCGAGAGAGCAAACAGAACCCCATGATACAGAGGAACAGCTCATTTGCCTCATCCCATGAGGTGTGGAAATACATCTGTGAACTGGGTATCAGTAAGGTCAGCATAGATTCACCTTACTACTCTCAAAATTGTCAGTGCATGACTAGCTTCAGGACTTGGGTCCTGCAGATTTGGTGAGGGTCTGATAAGTTCTGTAGGTACCCTACAGTTACTGTAGTAGAGTTGAGCTTTGCTGCCTTATTGCTTTTTGAGGAGGGTTATTGGCACTGCTGTGGGATTCCAGGACAGTTTGTATGTGTGGGTCTTCAAAGACATATAAAAGAATCAGCATTCACATCCTTGTTGATGGAGCAAAACTTATTCCAAGTAAGTTTTCCTTTAACAGTCTCAAGTGGTTTGTATTTTATAATTTCTCTCCAGTTTGCCTATGTAGTTCAAGCAGCTTTAGAGGAGGGGGAAAATAAAAGGAGGAAAAAAACCCCTGCACTTATTGGTCAGCATCAATAGGTACGTCTTCAGCAGTCTTGTCTTTTTCATCTTTCACAATCGTTTTCCTGTAAAACAGGAGATATATTGCGCTAGGGTGATGTAGACACTTGAGGTGCATAGGGAAGTTCTTTTTGTTAACACAAGGTTAGTGTAGTCCAAAAGTGCTTGGGAGGCAGAAGGTATTGGTATTTCCTTTTCTTTTTTGTATCTACACAACTCCATAAAGTGCCCAGTAAGCGCAGTGCCTTTATGTGGGTTAGAACTCTTGAGGATTTGTTGCTATAGTGGTGTTTTCTCATTTCCTCCTTGAAGGACATAGTGGCACGTGTCTTTCCTAATATTTATCTTACAAATTGTTTCTTAGGTAGAGTTGTCAATGGAAGACATTGAAACCATTTTAAATACGCTAATATATGATGGAAAAGTGGAAATGACTATTATTGCTGCGAAGGAAGGGACAGTAGGCAGTGTGGATGGACAGATGAAGCTGTACAGAGCCGTGAGTCCTCTCATACAACCCACTGGATTAGTCAGGACACCCTGTGGACTCTGCCCTGTAAGTAACTAATTCTGTGTATGAATAGGTGGGTGCATGCAAATGTGGAGTACAACCATGCGAACGGCCAGCTGGCACTGGGCAATATTATGCCTGTGAGTGATCCTTGGGGCCACCTAAGCTGGCTGTGCTTAGGAGTGTTATCTGTGATACCTTAGCTGTGATGTAAGTGGCAGGTGCTTTAGTTTAGACCAGGATGCTTCCCACATATATCCTGTCTCTTTATTAGGCTGTATGTGAACAGGTGCTGTCAAGTGTAGCACATTCCAAATAATATAATTGTATTTTCTGATTCCAAGTTTGCCTATTTATGCTTTTTAACAAGCTAACTTTATTTCTTTCGAGCTTTTGGTCTCTCCTGCTTGGACAGTAAACTGATACGTAGGTAAAACTTGCGAGTGAGTCCATTTGCATCATTTACTATAGTGGTGTCTATTCTGCTTTGTTGTGCTCACATTACTTTTCCTCAGATCTAGCGCTGGACTTTCTAGATTTTGGGCTCTGTTAGGCCACTGCTTTTCTGCTGGGGAAGGAGCAGAAAACCTGTGAGCATGTTACTTCCAGTTAGATTGTGCTAGCTGTATGTAATTACTGACACAGGGCTTTCTTTTGCAGGTTTTTGATGACTGCCATGAAGGTGGTGAAATTTCTCCATCAAACTGCATTTATATGACAGAATGGCTGGAATTTTGAAGTGAAAGAAAGCTCTAAAACGGGATTCATGCTTCACAGCCAAGGTGACAAAGCAACTTGCTTTTTTAAAAGTGAACCTCTAAATTTGTGAGCAACTTCAGGATGTGTAGACGCTTTGTGACATTTATAAAGCAACAACACATCAACTGCATGAACAGTCCTGTGAGTGGACTGGAAATTGAGTCAGCACTGAAGATCAAGGCTGAAGTGGAAATGTAGATCTGTTCTTGTACCAAGAATGGGCTGTGTGATGTGGAAAGTACCACAGAACAGCTGGGTGGTGACACATCACTTTTGAGGACTGAGTACTCCACAGATGCTTGTTTTGAATGAGAGGAAGATGATTCATTAGCTGATCAGAACAACTTGCTAATGAGTGTTGCCAAGAATGAGATCCCAAACTTTCCTTTCAGACTAATGCTGCTGGTGGGTGCTTAAGTCCTAAAGTTGACAATTTTCTTCCGTGATAGCTACCATCTAATTGAAGACTAAGTGTCTGTGGGGAAGATCCTAAACTTATCAAAACAGAACTCACTGATTCTTTATTTTCTTTCTTACCTTCCAATTTATCATTAAACCCCTGATTTTCCTCATCTACATCTGTGCTTCATTTCCTCCATTGCTGCCATTGCCTGGTGATGCATCTGTTGTATTTGTTCCTTCATGTGACAGCTACAAGATCGTTGTCAAATCTGTGTTGGTGTGTTCTGGCAGCTGTATCACATACATGGGTATGTCAGCTGAAATTTTAAGTACAACTATTCTGGGAAGATGTGTTTTCCAGAAGAGGAAAAAATGTTCCTCTGGCCTGGTGGTCTGAATACTCTCAGGGTTGAAAAAAAAAATGTCAGTGACAGTTGTTTGTGAATAAATATGGCCTCTGGCCTTGACTTGTGATACGGGAAAGGCATCATACCAGCACATCATCAAAAAGCACAATCTTATTTTCCAGTTTGTGTCCTCTTAAGTGTGACCTCTCTGGCTCCTTCCCTGTGTGATGGTGGACTGTTGAATTGACAATAATGTATAGACTGTGATGTTGTCATGAGCTCCATGCCCAGAGTAGGCCAGACTGTGGCCCTCTTGAGAAAGCAGTGTCTAGTTTCCTCTGGCTGTTGCTGTCCATCTGGCCGTATGAGAGGGGCAGTACTGCCTTTGGAAAATGTAAGTTCAAATCCCACTTGGGAAGTAGAGAGTCTTTTTGTATCAACTGTGTTATGCTAATTAGTTACTGCATTTCTTCCTTAACCGATAACCAAACATTCTCTAAGGACAACAAAAGTCAGCTCCTTTTTCATAAATGGGAATATTGTGCATAGGTGGTAGAGGCAGCTCTTCCCCCCTCCAGTGTAACAGAGATCGATGGGTGATGACATACTGGCAGGAAGGGTGGTGTAGACACCTACCTGTGCAGAGACAGTCTAGTCCCAGTACAGCTTGTTACCTGTGGCTTAATCTTGCTGGATACTCAGTATCTTTAGGATAGCCTCCCAGCATGGGGAAACAATTAATGGGTCCAAGCACAACACTGGACCTGTTGGATCTACCTCTTTCAAACATTGCCTGTCTGAAAAGAAGCCCTCCCGGACTCCCTCTTGGGAGGGCAATGATCAAGCATTTCTACACCTGACCACAAGTAGTAAGCAGTGGGCTAACAGACTGTGGGAGACAGTTTAACTAATAAGGGTAGGAGCCTTTACATCAGCTGTTTCAACACTGTTGAGGAGTTTGCACCTTCTGAAAGCAATCTGGAGCCCATAAAAAAGTGTTCAAATCTTGCTTGCTTCCCATTTTCCTACTCACAGTATGTGTTGTGGGCAGGAGGCTAACAGGGGTAAGTGCTGCAAAAAGAATTTAAAAATATGGTTCCTGTCCCATACAGGGAGAGCAGATAGAGAGGCAAAGGCTCCTCATCTGGGAACAGCTAGGCAAGCTGTCTCCGGCTGAAACAAACAAGTAGCAGTGATAAGCTGACAGGTCCATGGAAGGAGTTTGACTGTATGAGCTATCGTGAGCGAGCACCCACGGCATTGTCTCCAGGTGACAGGGATGCATATCTCTACACGGGCAGAAGAGCTCTTACAAAAGAGATGCGGGGGTGAAATGATCAGATGTTTGTTCTTTCTCTGCCCCCTTTAAACCACTTTAAACCCTTTAAAGCACACCAAAGCCTGAGGAAAATGCTCACTTCACCCGGGAGCTGTAACCTCGGCTTCAGAATCCATTACGTGGCCTCAGGTATTTTCACTGAGGTGTGGGTCTGAGGTTGCCTTTGTCTTCTTGTGTTCAAAGAGGACCTAACACAATGGGGTCCTGAATCCTGCTGCTGCAGAGATAACGCGTTGTTTGTGCTCCGCTGCAGCTAGAAGATAGCTTTCAGGGAAGCAACATGTCTTTATCATGCAGGTATGTCACTTTATGCAGTACAACCATATTCATTGGCAATAAGGAAAAGGAGAGAAAGCTTGTCATCAGGGATCAACTTTAGGAAGTAGAGAGATGGTTTATTAAGCTCTTAAAACTCTGGCTCAGTCATACCGGGTTTATCTGGTTTAGATGACCTTTGGGGTCTCTGAAGCTTATTAGTGTTGCAGCTCTAACAAAACTTCTCAAATTTGGGGAAAAAAAGCCCCGTGGCTATAAAGAAAAGTAGAACAATTTCACTTTTCTATCTGAAAAGTAAGAAACTGATTTATTTCTAAGTAAGAGGAATGATCTATCACTCTGGTTCTTCATGAACCTGTTTAATCTATCAGCCCATAATTCTTTTTAAAAAAGGAAGTCAATGCTAAAAGGTAACATCAACAGTCTAGTCTCGCTTTCTTCCTTGAGTTTCTTCAGTCGTCTTTGTAAAAAAAACTGTCCTTTTTACAACCCAGTATGAAATGTAACATTTTGAGGAAGCTACACTAGTAGCTCCAGTACCGAATATGAAAACACTTTTGTCTAGAAAGCTGAGAGCTAAAGTTAAAGCTCAAAACATGGATGACCACTTGGAAACATGTTCTGGTCATTTCTTCATTCAAGCCTCCTGCAAGAGGTCACAGGTCAGCTGCTTCAGGACCACGAGGTACCTTCTGGGTGGGAGAACTTAGCCCTGTTTCTGTGAGCCCTGGGATGTGCAGACCCTGCCATGAACCTACCAGGCTGTTCTGAGCGGTTTCCTCCCCAGGGGTAACCAACTGTCCAAAGGCACGTTGGAGGGTGGTCATTCCCAAATGCCATTTTCACATGGAAGCAGGTGGGAAGTGGCTTTTTATTTCCAAGAGAAACATTAACTACAGTACCAGGCTGTTATTGTGAACGAGAGCGCACGGCTAGCAGGTACTGTTTGACATGTCTGGCCTTTACAGTCCAAAGTTTAAAACATTAGCATTAATGGCAAACTTGGAAGTTTTGATGGTTAAAAAGCATCTACCCTGTGGCCGAGTGGCTGTTCGTTTTTTCCCTGTTTGGGCTTTTTAATTTACTTTAATCGTCTCCCCTGTTGGAGGTGTTAAGTGTGATGGTTGTTCAGCCAGTGCTGTTCGAGTGCCACCCTCTGTCTCCTCCTGGTATGGCTGCCCTAGAGTTCAGGACAGAAAAGAGGACGCTCTTAAACCCTGGTCTGGTTTCTTTGCCTCCACGTGCAGAGCAGATTTGGGGAAGAAACAATAACAAGTTGGAACAGCCGGTCTCCTATCGCTGCCGAATACGTCATTCTTGAAACAGAGTATGGACACATTAAACAGGGCTGTCCTCCACCACACACAGACCACCTTTCAACTCTTCCTTCACGGGACTGGGACTTTCCCTCATTTCATCTGTGAGAAATGTGTAGCCAGGCCCTCAGCTGCACTGAGCCCAGTTTAGCCAGCAGCTTGGAGGAGATAAAAAGCTACTGTGAGAAGTTCTACGGATGGTGTCCACGTTCTGGTTCAAAATGTTCACTTCCTCGCTGAGAAAGTTAATTATTGCACTTGATGGACTCCTCAGGAGATCCTGTGGGGGAGTGGGAAGGAGTGGAAACTAAGTGCAAAGCATTCCCCTCTCCCTCGTTAAACACAAAACAAGTTGGGGCTTTTGTGGGGTTGTTTCTGTGGTGGTTCTCCCTCCCTCTCTCCCCCCTCTGTCACGTTTTGGTCAATCTTGTGGTTCTTCCAGGAAAACAGAAGAATGGGAAAGGTTTTACTTTAGTTGTTTGGTCTAGAAACGCTGGGCTTTGGGACTGTGCTCCTCTTGCCAACTCTCAGTAAATGTTTCAGTTAGTCTAATGCTAGCAGGGTGCGTGCAGCATGGCCTTGAAGTGTTGGGTCCTAGAAGGGTGCTATGCTTTGCTTTTGAGACGTGCCATGTGAGGAAGATGTAAAGCGAAGGATAAACTGTCCTTTCTAGGGAAGGGAAGAAGGAATGCTGCTGGAGCCAAGCTCTACAATAGCCCAAGGGCAATTTCACCGGATGGTCCAGGTCTGTTGAAGTGTCCTGAGGGGGGCACAAGAGAACGGAGTTGGAAACTTTGTTGTCCTTTCCTCCGTGGTTTGTTAACTACTTGCTCTTTCTGTTCTAAACAAACTCTTAGCACAGACTGCAAACTGGGAGCAGTTGGAGATTTTTACAGGTGCTTGAAGGCTGAAAAGAGATTGCTTTTTTTTTTTAATAGGCAAGCATTACATTGTAGACTGTGCAGTAACATTTAAAACGTTTATATTCCTGATCGATTATTATATCTCAAAGCTAGCCATGCTTCCAATGCGTGGCTTTACCAAAACCTACAGACAGCTAAGAAAAGTCAAAGATGTGTCTCATATAGCTCACAGAGTAGAAAGAAAGAACATGACCCTGCAGTTTGTCAGAACAAAAAGCCTCTACAGGCAATCTAAACTCCATAGTTTGGCCAGCTTTTATGTTTCTTGTGCTAGTTAACTGGTAGGAGGCAGGGCCACTGCTAGATCTCCATACCACTGACTCTCTCTCTCTTTTTTTTTTTTTTCTTTTCTTTCTCCATCTGCCCTATCAGAGGTGTAGGCAGATACCAACCTGGTAACTGGGTGACTTCTGATATACCTGAGAAAAACAGGAGCCTGGTGATCAAACCTGTCTGGAGGACCAGGCTGCTGCATACCATTTCAAACATGTTGCTCCTGTTTTAAGCTGAGTTTTACCAAACAACTTGAGAACAAACTTTAGACTTTCTTCTAATCAAATGCATACTTTTTAAAAAATTTTTTCTTAGATTTCTGTTGCATTTAAAATTGAGGAAACAGAAAAAAACCCACAAAGCTTGACAGTGAACCTGATCACAGGGCATTAATTTCCTCTAAGCAAAGGTGAGTGGTGCTCACAGAGAAGCCTGGGGAATATTTATAGGCTGACCACTGCATGAATTTAAGGCAATCACTGAAACTATTGAAAGTGGTTTGAGTTGTTTGACTACACGGCCTTTGCCCCTAGAAGTATGTGCGGAAGTTTGAGATATTCAGAGATCAATTCTTATGAATACATTAGGACAGGGCAAACCCCACTTACACAGCATTTACACGAAGCTGCAGTGGAGGACTGGTGTCATTGGTTTTGCTAGGAAGAGGCCTTGCCCCTTCGGCTTCAGCAGAGGTTGTGGGAAGCTGCAAGAGAAGGAAGAAATGAAAAAAAGGGAATGTGTTTGTCTAGTTTCAAGGCACTGACAAATTTCTGTGGCAAGTCAGTCTTGGTCAAACCTCTACTACACATCCAGTGGTAGTGTGTTATATTTCTGGATATTGTGGCCATCACTGGATCTGTCCTCACCAGAGGGTCTGAGCACCATCAGGCTGGAGTACAGGCTTCCTCCCAGGGCGATGAACCACTGTGGTCTCAAGCTTAGCTCTGAGAGCAAAGCACACTCCCACCTCTTTTCTGGGAACATCGGGGAGGAAAATCCAGTTTACCCAGGTCAGGCTTATTTGAACGTAAACACCAGCAAAACAGATACGTGAATGCTGGGAGATGTGCTGTCAAAGGGCATGTGTCCTCAGGGCAAACCAGGCTGTCCCTTCCAGCTTCCATCCGTGGCTGGTCTTCTGGTTCAGCAGCCCTGGCAGGCCAGCCCTGCCTGATCACCAGCCGGGGCAGCCTTGTGGCCTGGCCTGGCCTGGCCTGGTACTCTTTGCTGAGCCAGCATGCCCAGGGAAAGTGACACTGGCCTGATGAAGGAGGCTGGAAACTGAGGCAAAGACAAGGCTGCTTAGGGCTCGCAGATTATTTTTCTAAAAAGTGTCTGTATTTTTAGTAATCTGTTATTAATAGTCTTGTCCCGGGAGTTTCTTCGCTTGCAAAGAAAACTCTCTCTGCTGAACTCGACAGCACCCATTTGACTCCATTCCAACGCTGCACCTGGTGCCCTTAGTCAAGATGGCTTCCCTGACGCCGCCAGCGCGCCATCTTTGGTAAGGTCACCCCTCTTCCCCTCCCGCTTTCCCGCTTTAGAATGGCCCTCGGGGCGCCCTTAGCCACGATGTCGGCGGAGCCTCGCCGGGAAGGGGGCGGGATGTGCTGGTGCTGCCATCTTGGCTGCGGGCCTCCCCTGCACCGCTGAGCTGGCCTTGCCGGGCGCGCGGGGCCTGCCGGGAGGGAGCGGCGGCGGCGGCGGGGAGCGGAGCGGCGCGGGCAGGTGGGCGCGCTGGGGGTTCCCAGGGGGTCCATCTCTCCCGTGGGACGTCCCCTGTCTTGGGGACAGCGAGTGGTGGTGTTCGCCGTGAGGGGAGGCTGGGGGTGTGGGACAATGACATGCCCCGTGGGGGGGGGGGGGAGGGGGGGGCCCCTTGGGTGGGGAGCGGGGGGCCAGGGGA
>JAAGNO010021662.1:14167-46745 GCA_033439905.1 Ceryle rudis
ATTGCTCAGCTCCCCTCTCAGGCTGCTCTTCTCCAGCTGAACAGCCCCAGGGCTCTCAGCCTGGCCTGCCCACAGAGTTGCTCCAGCCCCTCATCATCTTCAGAACCCCCCACTGGACTCTTTACAGTAGCTCCTTGTCTCTTTTGAACTGGAGAGCCCAGCACTGGACACAACACTCCAGCTGTAGCCTCCCTAGGGCAGAGTAGAGGGGGAGGAGAATCTCTCTTTGGCCTGCTGCCCACACTCTTCATGCACCCCGATTCATGGCACCTGCTCCACACTGCTGCCAGATCTGACCTCTCTGTGCAGGAGAAAGAGGTGGCTATAGCCTGTAAGATCACCTCACTTATATGCCAGGGGTTGTTTCTATCCATATGGAAATAAGAAGCTGGCATTTGCAGAATAGGTGCTTTAGGCTGATTGCCTCTCTCTTGACCTTACACAGCATAGTGCTCACAGCAACATCTCCATTAGCAATATTCATCCTCAGCTCTCTTTATAGTCAATGGCACTTCTATGGCATGATTCATCCCACCAAAATTAGCCGAAAACAAATCACCCGCTGGGAGTGTGGCTTTCTTGCTGCTTTCTGTCAGGTGAGCCAAAAAGGGATCAACTTGGGTGGTGGCATTTGCAGTCTGGGTGTCTCAGGTTGGAGGAGATGAACCCACTCCCCTCAAGACTGAAGTTTCCTGAAAATATTATACATACCTGGTACAGATGTTACTCAATCGTAACAGCTTGCCAGATCTGGAGAAAAAGACATCTATCCCTCGATTTCAGGACATGGAGACATCTGGTGGACATCCAGCTTAACATGAGTCAGCAGTGTGCCCAGGCGGCCAAGAAGGCCAGAAGGATCCTGGCTTGTATCAGGAACAGTGTGGTCAGCAGGAGAAGAGAAGTTATCATACCCTTGTACTCAGCACTTGGGAGGCCTCATCTTGAATACTGTGTTCAGTTCTGGGCCCCTCATTATAGGAAAGGCATTGAGATGCTGGAACGTGTCCAGAGGAGAGCTACCAACCTCATGAGGGGTTTAGAGAACAAGTTGTATGAGGAGAGGCTGAGGGAGCTGTGTGTGTTTAGTTTGGAGGAGACTGAGGGAACTGAGGAACTCATTGCCCTCTACAACTACCTGAAAGGAGGTTATAGAGAGGTGGGGGTTGGCCTCTTCTCCTTAGTAACCACTGACAGAACCAGAGGAAATGGTCTGAAGCTGTGGCAGGGGAGGTTTAGATTGGATATTAGGAAGAAATTCTTTAGAGAAAGAGTGGTGAGGCACAGGAACAGCCTGCCCAGGGAGGTGGCTGAGTCACCATCCCTGGAGGTATTTAAGAAACGGGTAGACCTGGTGCTTCAGGACATGCTCTAGTGGCAGGCATCTAGGGGGTTATTTTGTGTATTTTGTGTTTTGTGTTTTTCTGGTTTTGAAGTCATGTTTGATCAGGGTATTTAGGTATTTAGGTGTTTGAGGGTTTTTTAGGTGGTCTTTTTTTTTATTATGGGAATGGTTGGACCCAGTGATCTAGGAGGTCTTTTTCAACCATGAATATTCTGTGATTCTGTGATCTCTTCTCCTTTGTTGTTGTTTCAGAGCACACCTAAGAGCTGGGATTTGCAGAGAAAATTGCAACTCGCTTGTCCTTGCCTCTTTGCACATTGGAGAAAACAATATGAAATCTCAGGCTTTCTCCTACTTTTTTAGCCCTCTTCTGATATTGCACTGGAGACAGCAGTCTGATAAGGGACCCAATAATTTCTCGTTTTTCTTTTCCCCCTCATCAAGCCAATTATTCTATTATGAAATGGTGATTCCATTTGTTAATCTTCCTATTTTCTTCTCAGTGTGTGTTTGCTAATCAATTTCACAAGCCACTGCATGAAGAGTGGAGAGAAGGACTGATCTCCTCCGTCACTTGGACCTTTTCCCTGAAAGGGAACCGGACCAACCCAGTCTTCTGTGTGGCCTTTGGCTCAAGTTAGACCCCCATATACACAGGCAGAAGGGAAGACTGGTGCTGGAGTCTTGTAACTGTGAAGCCATGTCCTCTAGTCCCTCCTTCCATCCAAGCCTGGATGAAAAGACTTCATCCAGCATATTCTAATGTCCCACAGTAACTGGCTGGAAGATCCCAGGTGACTCTGCAGTTGAGAGCTTGAGGGAAAGGACAAAAATTAAAGCAAGTAAACTGCTCTAAGAGCCCAGCTTTTGTCTTCAATTCTGAACAAGTTGCAAGAAACTCATAATAGCTGAGCGACTCATATATAGGAGCAACTCCTATGTATCATCCTTGCAGCTCTGCTCACTCTGGAGGTGCTAGAACTCCTTTTCCACTGGTGAAATGGAAATGCAATTTCTAAAGGCACTCAGGTACCTAAAGATGCAGAGATGCTTACTGGGATTTGCAAAAATGCCTCTCATAGAGAATCTCTATAGCTATCTTTCTTCTGACATCTAGGAAAGCTGCTCCAGAGTTTCTACAGATACACACAATGTGTGGAAATCCTCCAACTGGGGAGGAATCTCTGTCCTTCCAACCAGCTGCTGCACAGCAACTCATGTCCAAGCTGCTGAGGTTAAACCTGGAGTGGTTCCTCTCCTCTTGGCCCCTCTAGCCAGCATGTAATTATTATTTTTGAATGTGTGTGTTTTCAGGCTAAAGAACCTAAGATAAAGTGACAACTGTTTTGTGATCAGCCTTATTGCATCACTCTGAAGGTACGTGTTGCCCACCTTGTGGTGTGCAAGCACGGGGGTAAAGGGAGTTCAGGTGGTCCAGATCTTGATGGGATAGTGATGAGGACTGGAGGTCTGCAGCAAGCTCTATTGCTTATAGGACGTTCTCCCTGGAGTTAAATATCCCAGAACAATGCTCAGGTTTAGTTCCAGAGTTTCCTTACTCCTGATGCTAGCTGAGAATGGACTATGTTTGTACCATGTGGACCCTCAAGGGACCAAGCAGCAGAGGCTTTACTTACTGGGCAATGCAGATGTAATGTAAAACTCAGATCCTCAAAAAGGAATGAGAGCACGGTGCGTGCTCTCTGACACTGAGAGCACCGAGAGCTCTTCTCCATCAAACCACCAGTAGAACAAACCATTTTGTGCATTTTTGGATAACAAGAAAGGGACTAGCAGTTTTTCTTCAAATGTTCAAGTGACAAGGAATTTTCTTCCTTAGGATAAACTGGTGATATACTTGGGCATCCAACAATCTCCAGATGTTGAGGGGAAGTAAAATCTATTCAAAGAAAGAGTTGTTGTTTTTTTTTTTTAATGTCAACTATCTAACAGGCAGTGGAAACTGTACTTCATCGTGTTGTAACCTGCTGTAACTGCCAAACTGATGGTGGAGGACAGCTGCCCCACTGCTTGCAGATTTGCTGTTTCTCCGGTGGACAAGCAGCCAGGAACGTCTGCCATTCACAAGGAAGTGTTCATGCACATCAGCCACCCCATCCATATATACTGTAGGGCCACAAAACTGATGGGAGCACTGGAACCCCTCTGATGAGAGGCTGAGGGAGTTGAGGGTGTTCAACCTGCAGAGGAGAAGGCTCTGGGGAGACCTTCTGGTGGCCTTTGAGGACTTGAAGGGGCCTGTCAGAAAGATGGGGACAGACTTTTGAGCAGGGCCTGTTGGGACAGGACAAGGGGTTGATGGGTTTACACTAAAAGAGGGAGATTTAGACTGGAGAGAAGGAGATAATTTTTTATGATGGGTGTGGTGGAGACATTGGGTCAAGTTGCCCAGAGAGGTGGCAGAAGCCCTGTACCTGGAAACATTCCAAGTGAGGTTGGCCGGGGCTCTGAGCAACCTGCTCTAGTTGCAGATGCTGCAGCCCAGTGCAGAGGGGTTGGACTAGATGTTCTTTAAAGCTCCCTTCCAATGCAAAACAATCCACGATTCTATTTCTTGTTGATGTACATCCATGCCTCAGATGCTACCAGTCCGAAGCAGTGAGTTCCACTAACTACATTTTGTCAAAGTTTGTTTTCCAAACTAACAAAACCTAGCCTTAGACACCTGGAATAAGCCCCCAAACTTTTCAGAAACTAATTTGTGAGCATTTATAGATTATGAATAGAAGTTTTTTCCCCTCCCCGGGACAACGTCTTGTGTCGTATCAAGAGCACTGCCCGGAAAGTGCACAGCTGGAGGAGCTCACAGTGACTGCAGGTGAGGTTCATGGGTCCTTTGCTAAACAATAACCGAACACAATCTCCAGTGAAACCTATTTTGAAAGAAAGACATTAGCCCAGGACCTTGTCTCTGAGGTTGCGTGTGGTTTTCCAGGTGATGCTGAGCTCTATGCCCCAAAGTGTGTTTCCTGCTCTGGAGTTTAACCAAGGGAAACCTGTCCCTCATGCTTCAATAACAAGCTGGACTCAAGGGGACATTTGCTGACAGCTTCCATGGATGACAAAGCACAATTTATGAGAAGCACTGTAAGGAAAGGAGGCAGCCTTTCCCTCAAGGTGTGTGTAGCAGATTGGCCACAGCTAGAGGTCAAAAGGCCAGTACTTGATGGGGCATGGCTAGACCTTGCATGCCATTTGGACGCCTTCCTGCAAGCAGAGAGCAGACATTGAGAAACCAGCAGGACTGGTCACCCTTCCTTTCATTGCTTAAATTATTTACTTTACTGTTTTCTCTTCTCCTGGCAGCTGATTTGTCAGAACAAGTGAAGCAGCTAGAAAAAGAGTTGTGACTGCAGCAGGAATATTACAGCAATTAGAAAGGCCCATAAACAGTTCCCTACATATGAAACCGCTCATTGAATTTGACAAGCAGCCTTTTCTCCTTCGCCCAGCCACCAAATACAATGCAGCTCCTTTCCCTTTCATAAATGCCAGCACTTCTTTTCATTCCCACCAAGGGTCCTGTGCACTCAGAGCAATAGACTTGCAGGCTGAAAGAGACCTTTCTCCTCATGCTGAATGTCATGTGGATAGAATTAACACTGACGGAGTGTGTCACAGTCCAACCGTAATTTAGAGACACATCATGAAACCATGCTGTCCTGGCACCGGTCCAGCTGTCAGATGTAATAGAAAAGTAAGACAGCCTCATCTAACCCAACGGCACACTGATCTCTCACAACCGCTGATTTAAGCTTCCTACCTGTTACGGGGTGTCATTTGGAGATGATTGATGAAGTACCGGTAGATGTTGCTTGTCCATTCCTGGTAGCAGTAGACAGGTAGCAGGTAGAACAGCTGGATGGATTGTCGTGAGCTCATTTCCATGTTTTCCTGGACTAGAGAAAAGAGAGAGAACATGCTACCAGAGCAGGACTTTATAAACTCCAGGCTATATTGGGTAAGTCAGAAACCTGGCAACGTTTCTGTAGCCTCCATTGTCACGATGCGGGGAGACTTCTATTTCTTTACAGAGCTCCTTTCCATGTATATATTGTCTAAGGGTTGAAATCGTTGAAACATAGAATGAATCATAGAATGAATCATAGAATGGCTTGGGTTGGAAGGGACCTTAAAGATCATCCAGTTCCAAACCCCTGCCATGGGCAGGGACACCTCCCACTAGACCAGGTTGCTCAAAGCTCCATCCAACCTGTCCTTGAAAACTTCCATGTGTGGATGGGGCATTGACAACTTCTCTGGGCAACCTGTTCCAGTGTCTCGCCACCCTCACAGTAAAGAATTTCTTTACTAGATTAAAGGAGTCTTACAACAACTCAGAAATTAGGACCAAAGGGGATCTTCTACACCACCTTTCCTGCCATAAAGGTGAATCAACTTTTTCCAGCCCAGTGGCATCTAATCACTACAACAACCTTGGGTCCTTGGACCACAGAGGCTTTGCATCTGGCTGTGCACCTTTGTGCCTCTGTATTTGATTCACTTCATGTCTGCTCCAAAAGGTCATTGCTTAATTGGAGACAGTTCAGGGAAGGGCCACAGGAACTACTGAAGGTTTGGGGATGAGGATGGCAGGAGTAAGGAAGGTACACATGTCTAAGGATGGGAGGCATGTGCTGCCTCGTGTTACAGAGAAAAGGTTAAGGGATAATTCATCATTGTCTGTAAGTACCTGCTTGGCAACGGTAATTTGAAATGAGAGAGCTCTTCAGTTTGTGTCACAGAAGGATAACAAGATCCACTGGCTGTGAGCTGAAGTGAGGTGGTAGATTTTCTGAGACAGAGGCATAACAAAAAGAGTGAGCAGAGGAAGGGCAACCATGGCCAACAGATACTCCAATCCTCCACCTCCAGAAGTTGCAAAATCCCTCTCTCCTTACCTGGGAAAGGGATCCACACCTGTTTTCAACTGACAAGGCTAATTTGGGCAGAAAAGGATGTATAATTTGCTCCCCTCCCCATGAAAATACCACCGTTGGCATTTTCTTGCAAACCGGGCCAAAAACATTGACACACCAACATTTTCTGCAGCCAAGTAATTCCAAAAGATCCAGTCATGCCAGGCTGTTTGGCTTCAGGAATTTTAACCCAAAGGGCACTTAAATAAAATCCCAAATCAACATGCCTTATCTTGAGCTTGTTATCACATTCCCCAGCATTGTGCTGGTAGTCACATCATCTGTTAATCAGTGTTTTCTCAGTTTGACACATTTCTTGTAATGTCATTTTGCCCACTACTGTCCATGTGCTGCTGGCCCTGTTCATTGGCTGAAGTACACCTCCCATATCCAGCTTGGCCATTGATTCTCACAATGCATCATGCAGCTTAGGCAGGGAAGAGATGCCATTTGCATTCCAAGCGACAAAATTCTTTGGCAAAGTCACCTCAGAATGCAGCTTGAAGTCTGAAGGTCCCACTTTGCTAATGTAATGTCCACAGGAAAGAAAAATGTCACTTTGAGACCAAAATCACAACAAAGTCTTTACTTCCTATCAAAAATATGTTGAAGTCAGATGCAAAAGGAGACATTTCATGTCTGTGTCATATCAATCAAAAGTTTTCCCACACCAAATTTATATGGTGTGAAGAAGCCCTCCTGAGAAACCCATTTGACTGAAAGGGCCATGGCCTGTTTCAGGAATGATCCATTCAATGTAGACCATGGTGTCTTTTCCACTGTGGGATGATGTTAAGTAGTAGTCAGTTTTAATTTGTATATATATAAAAGAAGCAGCTCTGTTTTCTCTCAGCTCTCATGTGAGTATTTCTAGGACCCCCTATCTTAAGATAGTTGGATAGACCACTTTTGCCCTTACTAGAGACAAAGAGATGAGCTTGCAGCAGGGGAAGGTTGTCCCATCATCCCACTCAGTGCTGCTTGTCTAAAATTTCTGGCTCCTAAGCATTCAGACATATAGACTCACATCGGTAAGTGGTGCCCATCTCCTTTGCCTGCAATAACATGAGACTGCTTGTCCCCCATAAGTGCTCCAACGACATGGTAACAAGATACTTCAACACCAGTAGCTCCCTGCTGCTGACAATAAATCGACTCTGTCATGGAAGATCAGAAGGAGGGATGTACATCGAGGCAGTGACTACAGACCACACTTTCCTTCTTCTCTGTGTTGTATTGTGTAGTCAGGCATCTGCTCTGCCTCTCCAGCTGGCTAATACTCTGCTTCTTAGCCCTAGCTCCAAAGAAATGTCAATCCAGATCCTGTCAGAGTGAAAGGATGACCTCACAAGCCCCAGCCTGGGAGGGTATTGGCTCCCTTCCTGAAATCGACATTGTTCAGGGACCTCTACAAATGAGTCTGAACAGCAATGTGGCCTTTAGCTGGGCAGAAGACAGGGAGATGGCCCAGCTGGGAAAAGGATTTATGGCCAGACAATGAGGATTTTTCATGGTGTGACATTTTATTGTGAGCTGATGTGTTGTCATGAGTCCCGTGAGTCTCCACGAAGGCTGATCTCCAGCTTCTCTTTTGTCTACTGGGTTTGCTTCTACTAGGGATTTAGCACTAATGAAATTAAGGTTCTTTGCTTCAGAATGAATTATGGCTCCAGTTCATGCCAGAGCAAGAGCTCTGCAAGAGAAGGGGCAACAGAAACATCTGATGGGGCTGTGAGATGGATCAAAGAATTAGAGGCAATCTTGTTCTTGGCAACAGGACTTGCAGTTGTTCTTTTGGAGTTAGATTCATTAGGGAGAAACTGAACATCAGCTGCGGTCTGCATCTCAGGGGAGATCTGTGCTAAAGGATATGTCACCTGTAGGTGAAACATCAAAATGGCTCTTTGTCATGAAAGCATCAGATGGATAAGTTAGAAATGCAGGGTCCATGTTAAGCCTGTCTAATCTGACACAGTGGATTTAAGGATCTCAAGCATGGGAAAACCCATTTATGGATGGCAGATGATGAAGCAGCTTGGCCCAATGTGACCCCAGAGAAGTAAGCCCAAGGTCTCTGATCTAGTGGAGTCACTTACGGATTTGATATACAGCTGGGGAAACAAACGTGAGGATGACCACGGTGGGAACAACAGTGCAACAATAGAATGCATATGTCTAGTAAAGCTGAGATGGTGACTACCTTGACCTTATCCAGACCACTGCTATCTTCTCTCCAGGTCCTCTTCTGCCACGAATCACCACTGACAGTGTTGGAAGCTCACTCATCAGCTCAGATGAACCTCTTCTCAAACACAGCGAATTAAATGGGTTCAATGGTGACAGTGTCTTTGACATTGCTTATGGGTTTTATATGTTTGTCCCTCTTTGAGCAGAACTGAAAATCTCAGCCAATTGCTGTCAACGTTTTGTTGTCTGGGGCAGTGTCTTCCTTCATATCTCTTCTGAAGTGTGCTGCTCATATGCTGTAAATTATGAATGGTAGAGGCACTTGTGCATAAATGGAGTAAAAATGGCACCATGGAGGCAAGGTGCATAAATACCTGATGGTAGCTCATGAAGACAAGGGGCCCTACTGGGATAACATAACTTTGGAATAACTTGATTATGGTGCTGTAAAAAATTCACGGCACAGGAGAGACTACCTATGTCATGCTGTGACCACCTGCAGAACTGTGGGCAACTCACCAAGATGTGGCCAGACCAGAAGGATTTACAGATCATTAATTCCTCAAGCTGCAAAATGCTACCACATGGCTTATGTTAAGGACAAGTAGGAAAGAAAAGTCCAAAGAAATTCAAATATGCTCCAGGAAGAGTCAATAAGAGAGCCAGAGCATCATCACAATCATGACAGAAAGCCTTGATTTTTTTTTTTAGCAAGACCAAGTTTGCAGCATATCTTATTAGGATGACCTATCTGGTGGAAAAGAGTGAAGTTCTCAGGAACAACGGCCCTTCTCCAAGCTCAGCCTGGAAATAAGATGACAGACTCTAGGCCACCCTGCAGAAGAAGGCAAAAGGAATTGCAACGGACCCTGCAGGTTGGGCAAGGGGTTGGGAACAAAAAAGGAAATTTTCTTCTTTACTCCAGCTCTAGGATTCAGTTTAAGCACAGTCATTCTTAGCTGGGTAAAACCAGTGCATCTTCATTAACCAGCAAATCTGTGCAGACTCTGTCTTCCTGAAGATTTGATCTGCAAAGGACATCTCTGGGCCCAGCTGGAGGGAGATTATCCATCCATAGAAGTAGCCATGTGGAAGGATGTTTAGGGACAGAGCAATCAGGCAATCGTTTTGCAGCAAAGCCTGTGCCAATGCTGTCCATGTTGGCATTATTTTTATCCTAAATCGTAACAGCTTTGTTACTGATACAGGAACCAGTATCCAGGCAGGAACCATGGCTTCAGATAGCATCAAGGAGGCTCCTGTGATTTTACACACAGATGTTTTATAACAGGTGTGCATTGACCTATGTCTTGAAAAATAAAAACGGGAATCAGATGAACAGCTTTATTTTAAACACAAGTTGTTTGGAATAGACCCTGGGGGGGTAGTATAAAGCTATGCAGAGAACCGCTGCTTACAACCAGCAGAAAATGACTACAGATGCATGAAGAGTAAGATTAATACAGCTCCTAAACAATTTACCACTGACATACACAGTACTGTCTTCTGAAATGATCCTCCAGAAACATCCTCTAGATCCTCTAGTCTGTGACCTAAAAATGCAGCCCAGGGTTTCACCCAATTCTCTTCTTTCCAGGTGCCTTTCCACTCCACAGAGTGGAGGTCTTGAGCATGCTCCATTGTTATCCCAGCAAGGAAGGTTACACTCTCCATCTATGATCTCTGCCAATGGCATCTAGCTGGAATTTGAAGGGCGTTGGGGAACAGAGGGCAAGGAGACTCCACGGATACAACTCTCAAGGGCAAAAAGGAGAGAAGAACCAGAGTCAGTCTAAAAATTGTGTCCAACTGGTGGGAGTTCTGTCAGCAACAGTGGAGAATTAGGCTTCTCCTTCCTTGCATGTGTGTCATGACAGCCAACTAGGGACCCAACCCCATCTCCTTGAAGGCAAGTAAAGAGACCCCCTTGACACTCACTGTTCTGATGGCAAAGGAAAGTTGTCAGCTCTGCTCACATTCCTATAGCTGTTACGCAGAAAACCAACCCGACGCCTTCCCTGTGGCGGCATAATGGGGGAAAAGTGGGCAGAATGAGTAAGATGTGGACTTGCAATGAATTGCAACCATCCCAGAATGGTGGTAAAAAGACCAACAATTTGTAAAGCATATCACTGGAGGCTAGCAAAGTACACCAGCCTGTTATGACCTTTCTGTGGTCTCTTCGGGTGGCAATTGTTGGCCATCACTCGGCTACGTGACTCTGTAGTTGAAGTTGGGCTACACAAGCCTTTGGTCTGTGCTGGTGGGGCTGTTCTCGCATGAATTCACCCTGTCAGCTTTCCCCCTTTTTGTTCCTTCCCAAGCTGTCCTGAAAAAGGAAAGCACTCAGGAGGGCACTGCAAAAAAAAGAATTAACTGCCCTGCAAGGCTGTATACAACCCTCAGGACATAAGCAAACTGCCTTGGTGTATTCAGGAGATAGATGCATCAAATGCAGCTCGACTGGTCATATGTTAGAGCTAGACCACGTTTTCACCCTGCAAACACAGCCCTGATTTCTCTTTGCTGAACCCCCTTCTCGGAGCAGTTGTAATTTATGAACAAGAGGATAAAGAAACGAAAAAGAATCCCGTCAAGGTTCCCTGTGTGCGTTGTAAATTGTCCGTATATCAAAGATATTGCCCACATTCAGCATTTAATGCTATCAGTAAAAATATAATGTGAGAAGTTAAAAAAAGAAGTCGCTCGCAAGGAAGAATGAATAATCTGTGTGAAATATTGAGCCTGTAAAACCAGCAATTCTCCTTTTGGCTGGAGTGCTGATATTTCTTCCTATTTAATTTACACAAAGCAATGATGAAAAAAAAAAAATGGCAATAACAGAAATCAGATTCTGTAGTTGCAGGAAACCTGGGGAAACTGAAGAAGGAGTTTGGGGATTATAGACATGCTCCATAGAGAGTAGCACAGGAGACACTGATCTTTCAAAACTTTTCTTGTTTTGCTTGCTCAGAGAAGTTAGTCCCTGCTCTGACATCCCAGGGACAAGGTCATACCAGGAAAAAAAAAAAAAAATATTTTTTTAACTTCATGCTTATTCACCAGTTTGATTTTCCACGCAATTTTGACTTTTAAAAAGGTGACCTTGACCAGTTCCAGCCAGTAATGAATAAATAAATAAAAGATGGAAATATTCCCCATGATACCCCCCCAACGTCTATTGAAAAATCTTGTTGGAAAGCAATCAAAAGGGATCAATACCATCTTACTAGTGTCTCAGAACAAGAGAGGAGAGACCTGAATGGACAGTAAACAGAGCAGGGACCTGAACTGACAGCCAGGCTCCTCCACCCTAAACATTCCCTAAAGACTCCCACACTAAACCTTCCTGATCCACTGAGGGACCCATCAGTCTTGGCTTTCCTTGTGGCTTGTCCCAACATCAAGGAAGCTGAGACAGGGTAGGGAAGGAGGGCAGAGGATCAGACAGAGCTGTGTGGACACAGGTGATGGATCCTGGCTTGCAGCTGGAAAAGAAAGTGGTTTGATAAAGACCCCAGAATTCAGCAAAGCCTGGCTCCAGTGACCACACTGCAGCACTTCTCCAGGGAGCCAGAAAAAGAATGAAACTGGGTTCTTCTGAATGCCATGGAAAAAGCCTTCATGCATTTTTTTTTTTTTCTGCCTTCCTCTATTTTCTCTTCCTTTGCCCTGAAGAAGCTGTTGATTATAATTTCAGTGCAGTTTGAGATGCAAGCTTAATGGAGCGGGCCTTTCTATTTTTGTACTCTGCGCATTGTCATATGAAATAACATGGATTATATTTTGTTGTTGTTGTTGTTGCATTGAATAGACTTGATATTTAAATCCAGCAGTGTTTATAGCAGGCTGAGATTCTGTGCTGGGATCGGAGGTTTGCTTGGGTTTATTCTTTATTTTGTGGCAAGACTGAGATTCTGCTTTGTGGGTTTGTGGGCTTCATTTTACTTTTTTAACCAGGCAAAGATAAAGAATAAATTGGAATGAAAAGGCCAGATCTATCCTCCTTACTCATAGCAAGCATCATCTTGATCCTCCCTTGATCCTACTGAAAATTGTTACCAACTTAATGTGTTATGTTAAAGGTCTAAAAGTCTAAATGGACTAAGACCAGGTATAATAATGAGATGAGAAAAGATGTGAAATGGGCTAAGAAAAGATGTGAAATGGGCTAAGAAAAGATGTGAAATAGGCTAAGCAAAATTATGAAATGGGCTAAGAACAGATATAATGAACCCTAAACCTATTGTCCAGAAAATCCCAATTGAAGGGGATGTGGTCCAAATTAACAGGGTGGTTCAGTTTCATACAAAGCTTGACTTGCAGAACAGGGTAGAAGGAATCTCTGTGTTGGGTTGAATATCTGCTGGGTTAACAGAGGGTCCCTGTGGTGCTTTGCCACATTTCTTTGCAGGCATCTGGAATGCTTTCAGCACCAAGGATTCTCTGCAGACACAGAAATATGACCCCTTCTTTTCCTGGATAATTGTTTTCCAGTCCAGATACTTCAGCTAGAAGACAGAGACATAGTTGGTTCAGGACCCACTGAGACCCCAAACAGGTTGATAAAAGGGTTAATTGTAGCTGTGGTGCTGAGGGATGTAGTTTAGTGGTGCCCTAGCAATGCTGGGCTAAAGATTGGACTCAATGATCTTAAAGGTCTCTTCCAATCAAAATGGCTCTATGATTCCTTAATTTTCCCTATGATCCGTTAATGTGTATTCATAGAGGGTTAGATCCCTCAGCTGTCATCTCTTACATTGCCCCATCTGAACCCCCAGAAGATCCAGATGGTACAAAGATGAATTTCTAATTCAGAAATTGGGCATTGTGAAAGTGGAAATATTTCAAGTTTCAGAAGTAGACACACAGAGTGTAGTTAAGGTCAGTAATCTCAGGGTGTTGTGAAAGAGGAGAAGGAGAAAGGAAGGATGGGATGCAAGAGAGACAGTTCCTGAGTCAGAAGTTGTTAAATGAGGTGAATTCAATGAGGAAAACTGGAGAAAGTTTAATTGTTCATAAAGAATTTGAAAAACAATGTTAGAAACAGGGTAATAAGTCCAAGCAGGGTATTGTTTAGGAAAAAGTTCATTACCATGAGGGTGGTGGAGCACTGGAACAGGTTGCCCAGGGAGGTGGTGGAGGCCCCATCCCTGAAGACATTCAAGGTCAGGCTTGACTAGGATCTGAGCAACCTAATGTAGTTGAGGATGTCCCTTCTCACTGCAGGGAGGTTGGACTGGATGACCTCTGGAGGTGACTTACATGGTTTGGGTTGTTCTATTCTACTGTTCTATGATTCTAGCAGGGTGAGATGTGTGTGGATGCAGAGATCTGATGGCATCTGATGGAAGCTTGCCAGAGGCAGGGAGAAACTGGAAAATGAAGAACTTCTTGCCTTGTAGGAGTCCTTGAAGGCTGCATCTGAAATAGCTTAAAAAAATTTCTGCATTCAAGGCTCTGCTCTGTAGACGGTTGAAGAGGATTGAGCGCATCTAGACCAGCCTTGACACATCAAACCTTGCTATTAGGGGGATGCTGTGGCCTCCCCCATGACCGAGGCACAATGTTTCACTACTGGTGGTTAGAAGGTTTCCTACCATGCCATTTTTTTTTATTTTATTTTATTTTATTTTTAATTCAAATTAGTCTGCCTTCCTTCTTGTCCTTCTCTCACTGGACATGACAACAGTTGATCTCAGTCCCCTTTATAACAACCTTTTATGTGTTGGAAGAGGGTTGCCATGCCAACCTTTTCTTCTGTTGCCAAGCAGAGGATGGAATGATAACTCCACTTCCCATTCAACACCAGGCACAAGATCTCAAGGGGAGCCATCTCCTCCACACAGAAATGCAGCAGCAAATTCAGAGCACCCAAGCTCTGTAATGTCTCTGACCGAATTCTATCGTCCTGTCCCAGGTGAGTCGGATTGAAGTTAACCCAAGACAGATGCACCTGATTTCTGTAGCTGAGCTCTTTATTCTTGCATTTCATAGTATCATAGAATTATCACAGAATCATAGACTGGTTCAGGTCATCTCATCCACCCCCCCTGCAGAGAGCAGGGACATCTGCAACTAGAGCAGGGTGCTCAGAAGCCTGTCCAACCTCCCCTGGAATGGTTCCAGGGATGGGGCATCAACCACCTCTCTGGGCAACCTGAACCAGTGTTTGACCTCCATCAGTGTAAAAAATTTCTACTCTCCACTCTAAATCTTCCTCTTTTAGTTTAAAACCATAAGCCCTCGTCCTGTCACATCAGGACATGGGACAGACATGGATAGGACCAAGTTGCTGTGGCTTTTTCCACATGGGAGGGTCAACCAGAATAGAAAGGTTGGCTCTGAGGAGCTAGAGGAACACTGGCATTAAAATCACGTATCAAACCTCTGACAATGCTTTGGGAGGCTTCTACATGCTTGAGAGGAGCCATGCTTGTATCAGATTAATATGGGGAAGGGATCAGTGGCAACAGGGACTAGTCCAGAGTATTAGTCCTTGCATTCAGATATGGGGAAGCCCCTGTTTGCTGCTGGTGACAAAAGCAACAAATCTGACTTTTAAACAGAGCAAAGCAGAAGACGGAGCAAGGTCAGAGATGAGGAAGAGTCTGTTTGACTCATACAGCTTCCCCTGTTCATCCAGGGGAGAAACATGACATTTACAAGGTTGTTGAGGTTGGTGAGACCCATGTCGATCTGTGTCAGTCATGCAAGCTTAAAGCCTCCTGCAGTGGTGATGCACAAAATGGCCCAGAGGGTTTAGCTGATGTCAGCAATGGGAAGGTGTGGGTGGGTGGGTGTGTTCTTGTCAGCACTGTACAGCACTGGGGGTAAGTCCTGGGTGCCACCTTCCACGACTGCAACCCTTTCTCTCCCTGTATCCCTTTTTCTCAACCTTATTC
Organism: Ceryle rudis; assembly: GCA_033439905.1. NCBI lineage: Eukaryota > Metazoa > Chordata > Aves > Coraciiformes > Cerylidae > Ceryle > Ceryle rudis. Next base: position 29,545 of record JAAGNO010021662.1, read on the forward strand.
TACCTCGACATGAGGAAAAAATTCTTTGCTCTGAGGGTGACAGAGCCTGGAACAGGCTGCCCAGAGAGGTTGTGGAGTCTCTTTCTCTAGAGACTTTCCAAGCCCAGCTGGATCTGTTCCTATGTGGCCTGCCCTGGGTGACCCTGCTCTGGCAGGGGGTTGGACTTAATGATCTCCAGAGGTCCCTCAAAGCCTCTACCATTCTATTATCTCAGACAACTTCCTCTGTGGATCAGACAAGGCTACCACTATTGTCTCTGAGAACGGATCGTCCTCAAAGCCACAAGCTGACCAAAGGGAAAGAGAGCCCAATAAGATGAAGAATTAACATCAGGACTAATATTTAAGAAAGTCATGTCTAAATTGAGCTGTGGAGGGGAACAGGGACCTGCTACACTCTAAAGCCATTTTTTTGTTGGCCTTCCCCTTAACAGCAACAGGCAATCAGGGTTCGTGCCTGGGTACAGATGAGCTGAGGGTGTTACATGATGTTTCATCATTAGCTTTCAATGAGACCGTGCGTCAAGGGAAAGGGTTGTGCGGTTCGAAGAGGGGATGATTTACAGACCTGAGGAATAACGAACCTTGTAAGGAACAAAGCTTGGAAATAAAACTGCATGCTCCACCTGAATTGTGAGCTACCCGTGTGTGTGCTCGGAGCTCATATTTAGTGCTTCTGGTGGCACACTGACAGACGGCTTAGTGAAAACAAATGTTAATGTTAATTAAGCTGGAAAACTTCCCAGATTTTGAGAATGAGAGTGTTTGCTTGGATAATAATTCAGATAGCCTGTGCCCTGCTTAACATTTCCACTGGGAAATGTGATCACTCAGAAACAGGGGATCAAACAACTGGAGGCACTCAGCTAGATCTCAGATCTTCTTCCTGGAACAGCTGCTCCTCATAGCATCTTCCCCAGCACTTTCAGCACCCCAAGTTTCACTGATACGAGTGATCAGACACCCCTCAACTTCCTTGTGAGAACATACAATGGTAAGAGAGTTCACAGCAAGGAAATGCTTTCTGACATGCCTCTTAAATCCTCCTTTACTTAATTTCACTCCAGTGCTTCCAGATGATGATAATTAACCTCTCTTACTGCAGACAACAGCAAATGGCAAGAGCTTGGAGGTGTGAGTGAGGACAAGTTGGGCAGGGTTTCCTATGCATGCAGTCAGATCCTCCTGCTTAATCTAAATAATTTTTAGTTCTGTGGGCTTCAATTGGTCGTCACTGACTTACACCAGTTAATGATCTGTCCCATTTGATTTTAAATTCCCTTTTACATCCTTTTGATTCAGACCACAGTCCCCAGTGCCAGCCTGAGCCTTGTGAATACCAGTGAAGAGCTATCGGCTAAATAGATGTTCCAGCTATTATCACAGGGATGGGAATGCTTGCGTGTTTATTTATTTATTTGTTACTGAAAGGACTCAAGAAGGGGGAGCGGAAATGATAATTAGGAAACAAGGGGATGCACACAAATAGCCTCCAAACCCCTGGTAGCACTTCTGTCTTTATAGAAGGCCACATGATGGCTCAACACGTTCCTATTTTCTGCTTCAGTGAGATGACTTTCATATTGTGGATGCAACACACACCGAGTCCCAGCTGGCAGCTCAAGCTAACCATTGGTATTGTAATTAAGCCTCCTTGGCGTCCGGTTGGGGTGACGCTCCCCAGAGGCCTCCTTCACATTTTTCCAAAGGGACAGAAGATGATCAACGCTCAGAGATGCTGCTGGAGCCTGGTACCAGGAAGGCTGCCAAGAGTGGATTGCGACGCAGCGAGGAGAAGCGCTTGCCCCGGCTGCCGTGTCATACAAGGCAGGATGCTTTGCAGACCTCTGCCTGGAATGTAGGGAGGCACACAACATACTTTCTTTTAATTGCCGCTTGCTTAGAGATATCCTCGAAACCCTGTCATCTGAGCAGGAAGAGTTTTCCCTTTCTGCATTTCCCCTTTATGACCTTCATATATCCATTCTGGTTTGCATTGTGGCAGGCCCTTGAAGCTACCACTAGGCTGTGGTAGATGTTGTACTCACACCAGCTAAGAATATATGTCCTGGGAAACGTGCCATTTCAGTGCACTTCCAGCAAAGCCATTTAATCTAGTAAAAATACTCACAGGCTCCACCTTAAATCATAGGATTGATGAAGGCCACATTGGGTGAGGTGCTCCAGCTTTTGTTATGCTCCCAGGTGAGGTTGTTTTTTATGGCAATTCCTTTCTGAACAACTGAAAAAGTAAATGGAAGGAAAAAAAAATGGTATTAAAATAAAGCCCTGAGCATGAGGGTGATTTGAGATCTGTCGTCTCTCAGTGAGCTGACACTGAGTCCACAAGTGGCAGTTGAGATGCTTGCTGCTCTGCCCAAGCTATTTGATGTGACACCAAGAAGTCAGGGGTGGGGTTAGGAGAGGTGGTGACTGAGTAGTGTCTGTACCTGATCCTGATAGCCTCAAAAGCCTGTGAAACAGAATCATAGAAAGGCAGGAGTTGTGAGGACCCTCTGGATATTGAGTCCAACCCCCCGGCCAGAGCAGGAACACCCAGGGCAGGCCACGCAGGAACAGATCCAGGCGGGGCTTGAAAGTCTCCAGAGAAGGAAACTCCACAACCTCTCTGGGCAGCCTGGGCCAGGCTCTGTCACTCTCACAGGGAAGAAGTTTCTCCTCCTGGTGAGGTGGAGCTTCCTATGTTCCAGTTTGTGACCATGGTCCCTCGTCCTATGACAGGGCACCACTGAAAAGAGGATGGCCTCTTCTCCTTGCCCCCCACCCTGCACAGATTTGTCACCATTCATCAGCTCCCCTCTCAGGCTGCTCTTCTCCAGGCTAAACAGCCCCAGGGCTCTCAGCCTTTCCTCATACGAAATGTTCCAGTCCCTTCAGCATCTTCATATCTCTCTGTTGGGATTGTCTCTAATAATTCCCTGTCCCTTTTGAACTGGGGAGACCAGAACTGGACACAACACTCCAGATGTGGTCTCTGTAGTGCAGAGTAGAGGGGGAGGAGAACCTCCCTCAACCTGCTGGCCATATTCCTCTTTATGCAGCCCGGGAGACCATTGGCCTTCCTGGTCACAAGGGCTGTTCCGTGGATAACTTATTGTCCACCAGGACTCCCAGGTCCTGCTTCGTGGAGCTGCTTTCCAGAAGGTCTTCCCCTCACCTCTACTGATGTAGGGGGTTATTCCTCTCCAGGTTTAGGACTCTACACTTGCCTATCAAAGCCTTTGAACATTTTGGTGGGGATGTAGCAACTTCAAGGCCAGAAGGCATCACTTAGCTTTTCATTTGACCTCTTATTTGTTATTGAATTTATCTGGTTAGCAGCATATTGAGAGCTTTAAGTCGAATGTGACTGCCTCTCGGAGGAAGAAATTCAGTCTTGATTTGAAAGCCTTCAGCAGCAGAGAGATGCAGTGCTTTCCACGGCACTTTGTTCAAACGGTCCATCACTCTGGTAGAAATTATTTCTATTTGAATATGTCAGGATTCCACTTCCAGTCATAAATATACCTTTCTCCACAAGATTAAAGATTGCTTTGCTAACCACAATTTTCTCCCTATGAAAGTACTTACACACCTTAATCAAATCAGTCACCTCTCTATCTTCTTTATTTTTTATTTTTTTTTATAAACTAAGCAGATTGGATTGTGGAAAGTCTCAGTGCAAAGCACTTTCTCTAGCTCTCAAGTAATTTTTCTTGCACTTTTTTTTTTTTTTTTTTTTTTTTTTTGGACTCTCTTCAGGCCTTTCCCCAAACTCCTTTTTAAAACCGACAGCAGACAGCCAGCTGGCCTACACATCTCAGACACTGGTGTCTTGCCTAGAAGAGGAAAACATTTCTCCTTTCCTAATTACAACTCCCTTCTTGTTTTCTCCAGGGTATCTGTTGATCTCTTTGCTATAGCACCATGGTGGGAATTTCTGGTGAGCTGCTTGCTTTCCAAGACCCCTTAACCCTATTCCCTAACATGGTCTGCATTCCTTAAATCTCTACGGGTAACTTTGCAATTGTCTGTTTAAAATCCTTCCCATCCCTGTTGTGACTGGTAATATATTTACTTCGAGTAAAAGCTTGTGCTAAGCAGTGCAGGGCTTACTACGGGCTTCTGCAGATTTCTCCTCAGCCAGCATTTAAAGTGCACTATAATGACCTAGCAATTTTTAAACAAATGCATTCCGAGTAGTTTCTTAATATCTTCCTTGATAATTATTGCCAATCAAATCCAGGAAATATAAATAAATATTTCATATTATTTAAATGGGAGAGGAAGGCGAGAACATGTTGAGGGATGGAGAACACGTTACTACTTTCTTCTCTTCAGTGACCAGCGAGACAAATATCATTGCTGAGATCCTTCATGTTTCCAATATGCCCTACAGTTCTTTAAGCGTGGGACTTGCCCTAATGTCTTTAGTTTTTCTAACCAGCTATCTGAATTTCACAGCTTCTTGGATTTTTTGCTAATTACCTTTTTCCTAGTTCTGTTCCCCCCCCCCTTTTTTTTTTTAATTTTTAATTTTTTATTTCTAATGGTTTCTTTTGTTTCACCACAGGGCCAAAATGGGATTTTAGGCCACGCTGTCCTTTTTCTCTATCTGCAAATAGTGATTTTACATGGAAGTCTGACTTGTATCAATGCTCCGTTGTGCTGGAAATGATATAAAGACGGAATGACAAACCAGCCCTTGCAACAGCGCTAGCGCTAATTATAAAGCAAGAGAGAGCAGTGGATTCAGGCAGATGGGGCTGCACAAGAAAACACTCAGGCAAATAATCCCAATGGCACCTAGCTGCAAAATCTCTCCTGCTGCCAAATTTGACCATCTTCATGTCTCTGTGGTCATTTGCTCATGGAGGGGCATCAAGCTCCAACACCCTTGATACCACCGTTTTCTTCACACTTCACCTATGAAAAGCTCACAGCTGAAGGAAGCAAGTTAGTTGAATTCCCAAGGATTTTTATTTTTTTTTCTGGGGGGGTGAATAGGAATTAATATATACCAAGAGGTTTCCCTGCCCTCTGCTGTAATAAAGAGACCTTCCAAGAACAAATCCAAGAGGAAAATGGCTTGGGACAATTTTGTTGTCACATTGCTCCTACCAAACAAGGCATGTTGATCCAGCTACTACAGGAGAAGGAAGAAAAAACCAACCAAACAAACCAAAAACCCAAAAATAAAACCAGAAAGGATACAAAAATGGAATTATTTGATGTTTCCAGCTGGTAGCACTATGGCTGATATATAAACGGTCCAGAACTGGTCCAGGAATTATATTGAAATCTGCCTCTGATTAAAAGCTTATGGCTAAAAGTACATCATGGTGTTTGAATAACAAGTAGAAAGGAAAGTGGTCCTGCCACATTGGTCTGTGTAGCCAATTATCATGCCTTCAACAAAGGCAAGAGGCAAGACACCTCTTTTTTTTTTTGCTGTAAAAAACCCAAAATCGTGTGAGGAATATACCTGGAACAGTAATTTGTGCAGGTCTTGCTCATTCAGAGCCTCTCTTTGTGCCTTTAGGAAAGCCTATGCACAAACCAGGTTTGGGGCCTCCAGTAGCTATTCCTACATTTCTGGGTCTGATCTGAGGTGACTGCTGGCTCCGGAACACCCTGAAACATGCTTTTTTATTGATCTATTGTCCCCCTTTCTGTGCACAGCTGAGCTTCTTGAGCTCACAAAAAACATGTATTTAGAACAGGCGTGTCAAGAAGGAAGTTTAAGTCACAGGTCTCTTTCTCTTTTTTTCACCTTCTCCCCTCCAATGGGAATTGTGAACTTTGTGTGGGTGGAAAAAAGAATAAGATATTTGTGTTTTCTGCTTGCTTTGCTTTTTTTAGAAAGCTCTGCTAAGGAAGAGCTCCCTGTGCAAAACTTGGCAGCTTCCTTCTGACCATAGTTTGTATTGGTTGGTGTTGCCAGAATTGAATTCTCATTTTAGGGGTTCAAACAACCACGGGGACCTCACTATTAACCTGATCAAAATACTTGAGGTTTCATGTGGCTTTGAGGGAATCACAGAATAATAGGGGCTGGAAGGAACCTCTGGAGATCATCTCATCCAACCCTGCCTCTGTCAAGGCAGGGTTACCTAGAAAAGATCGTACAGGAATGCATCCAGGTGGGTTTTGAATTTCTCCAGAGATGAAGACCCCACAACCTCCCTGGGCAGCCTGGGACAGTTCTCCATCACCCTCGTGGGAAAGAAGTTCCTCCTCATGTTTAGATGGAACTTCCTGTGCTCGAGTTTGTGTCCGTTACCTCTTGTCCTTTGAAGGACAGCCACAGGAAACTGAGAGATCGTCCTGATTTCAGCACAGGACTGTCCTGGGGTTGCTTCTGGACCAAGGCATACACAATTTCGCTGAGGTTCACAGAGCTTTCTACCCCCCTTAGCCATTGCAGGCAATTCCAGGGATTTCCGCAAGACAGAAAACCAGATTGATCAATCAATTAATTGATCGGTGAGTGATTGACAGCCTGAGTGTTCCCCTGGGTGCTTGGCAGAGAAAAAAAAAACATTGAGCCACTAACCTAAACAGCAATTGAAGTGAAATTAGGGTTCATTTGTGAACATCATCCTTTTTACTGCTTCTCTTTCAGGACATACACCATAAAGAGGCGTTGTGCAAATAAACACGAACACTGTATATCCAGAGAGACTGTCAAACAGCCAGATTAAGAACAAGGAAAATGGGCACACAGTGTTCAGTCATAAAACCACTGGAAAAGATGCTCAACAATGAAGTGGAATTAAATGAAATTCTAGCCACTCAGAATACATTATCCCTGCAGCATGTCCATGAAATCACTCTCTGAATTGAGGGGTAATTTGCTCTTAGCCTATGAAGCCTTTCTAGGTTGTTGGGTTTTTTTTTTTCCCCTTTCATTCCCCCCGCCTTAATTTTTGTTCTTTTTTATAGCAATCATTTGGGAACTCGTTTCTCACTCATTTTGCTCCCGAAGGAAATATTCAACAAGGGAACAATGGTGATGTGTCATCATGACGTTATGGGTCACTCATTCAGCGGCAGTAATGTGCCCGCTGCCCAATTGCTTTGCCTGTGTGCACTAAGCTGCTTCTGGAAAGGCTTTCATGTCCTTTAACTCTTTGCTGGATTATTGGCTCATGGTTCCAGCAACTATGAGTTTGATTTTGCAGAGGAGCAAGCTGCATAGACTGTCCTGGCAAGGGTCCACATGAAATATGTTCCTTACCAGAATCAGTAGCTCTGATGGGGATAGAGGGAGAATCAGAGAATCATTCTGTTTGGAAAAGACCTTTAAGATCATTGAGTCCAACCATTAACCCAACACTGCCAGGACACCACGAAACCATGGCCCTCAGCACTACATCTCCATGGCTTTCAAACCCCTCCAGGCATCATGGGGACTCCACCCCTGCCCTGGGCAGCCTGGGACAGCCCTGGACAACCCTCAATGGGGGGAAACAAATTGTTCCTCAGGTCCAAACTAAACCTCTCCTGGTTCAGCCTGAGGCCAGTTCCTCTTATCCAGTCGCTTGTTCCTTGGGAGAAGAGCCCAACCCCACCTGGATCCAACCTCCTGTCAGGGAGCTGTTGAGAGCCAGAAGGTCTCCCCTGAGACACCTTTGCTCCAGGCTTAACAACCCCAGGTCCCTCAGCCGCTCCTCACCCTCCTTGTGCTCTAGACCTTTCCCCAGCTCCATTGCCCTTCTCTGGACATGCTCCAGCTCCTCAATATACTGCTCGGAATGAACCCAGTAGTCAAGGTGAAGCTTCGCCAGTTAAAACTATCTTGGCCCACAGCAGTGATGGACAAATTCATTGCCCTGGAATGCTCCTGTGCTGTAGATCCTAGGCATGATGAGTTTCATCACCAGTTGGACAGAGTATATTGTTGCTTGTATTTGCTGAGAGCTTTGTGGAGGGGCTGGAAAGGATTGTGTCAGAAGATGTGAATGCTGATGTAGCTCATGGTGTGATAGTGAAGTCATGCTTCTTGGGAAAGGACTATGAGTTCAGGTCCATGCACACAACCTACACAGAAGCAGAGTCCATCTGGTTTGTGCCTGGTTTCCTAAGGACATTCTGCATAGGCAGCTGTGTGTCTCTGTGTCTGGCTGCACATCTACCCTTTTTCTTTGACAGTAACTTGCGAATCACTTGGATAATTTTAACCAAAGGGACTGTCTCAATATATTAAACTGTGAATACATTAAACTCCTTTGGACTTAATGAAAACAGATAGCTGGGCAGCAGAAAGGCTTTTTAATATTGAAGCTCATAGGATTATCTAAAAAAACCCACCCTTGTTAGACACCAGAGAATCTACTCAAGCTCCATGAGTTCCTCTGTTCCTCCCCAGAACTACATATTAACATAATTAAAAGCCCTGAGACACCGACTCATCCCTGGCTCACATTTCCTGGTGCCATTTCTACCACCGGATAAGAGGTTTGAAGAGCTATTGGATTTGAATAGCAGAGATGCTACGTTCATTTTGCTGCCACACAGATGATGACACAGAGGAGCCTCAAGCTCTGTGAGTTTCATATGGGGGCTTTTTATTTAAAAAAAAAAAGAAAAGAAAAAAAAAGGAAAAAGAAAAAAAAAGACAATCTGTTCATTCCACAGATGCTCAACAGCTCTTCAGAACCAGTACAGGTGTGCACAGAAATAAATCTGCTTTATTTACTACGTAATAAAGTCAGATGGAAAAAAAACCAAAACCAAAAAAGACATTTGAAAGTTTTTATTTCTTTTTCTTTTTTTTTTTTTTTTTTTTCGGAAATAGCTTTTCAATTATATCAAAGGAAATTCATGAGGTTCAGCAGCAATGACAACAAACCCAGAATTTGGTCAAAAAGCAGATGAACGAGAGAGTAAAGCCTCTTACTTGGAGGGAAATAACAAAGAGTTGGAAGTTACTTTTTAAAATGTATCAGTATTCCTAAGGTTCCCTTTGCTGACTGAGTCTTCAGCCCCTCTAAGACTCACAAATGCATTTAACTCACAGCATCATGAATACCTTCATGGTCTTCATCCTGCCCTCTCATGCTAAGATGTCAGTATCTCGATTTGGACAAACAAAAAAAATTAAGTTAAAAAAAAAAAAAAAAAAAAAAGGTCTGGATGTTATTCATCTTCCATTCCACAAGGTTTTAATCTTCTTTGGTGTCCTTGTGTCTCATTTCAATGACATTTACGCTACTGTATCTCTCCACACATCTAGGTTGTCAACCCCAACTACATTTTCTGGTGTCTGCTTCTAAAAAACCTACACAGACATCAAAAATTGATCCAGTAAAAGTCAATAAAAACGTGTGCATCAGCAAAGCATCGCAAGATGATCCAGAAACGTGCTTTTTAGTTTTTCCTGCATAATGACCATAGCTGGGTTCAGATGACCACTCAAGTCAACGACATGATGCTCACATGAGTCTGGTGTAACTCAGTAGTGAAAAAAGAAGCTGGGGATGGGATTCTGGGAAAGAGACAACTGAGATGGGATAATTAAGTCTGGGATTCAAAGTATGGGTGCAACAGAAACTCTGAAGAGGATTCATTCTTTCCTGCATTTTCCAGCACAACAACTAAAACCCACTGAAGGATGGGTGAATGGAAGGATGAATTCATGGAAGGATGAATATTAGATGAACACAAAAGGAGTTTTTTCTTCGCACGAGGGGAAGAGAAACAAAGTAACTCCTTGATGCAAGATGTTGTGGATAATAAATATTTACACTTGCTCAAAGGAAGAGTGGACAAGAACAAGCCATCTGCTGAAGGTTCATAGAGACCAAACCTAGTCCTGAAAGTCCTTTAGCCTTGAACAATCAATAGGTGGAAGATACAGGTGCTTGTACTTGTACTTTGCACTTGGCATCTGCTTTTAGCCCCAGCTACAGATGGTGCTGGGCACATGGTATGACCCCATAGGGCCTTTCTTACATTATCATTCATCTGATCTCACATCAGCCCTCAGAAAGTTTGAAATGGAAACTGAACTAGTCAAAAATGCTCTTTCTTTAGTCTGTGTAAGGTGCACGTCTGTGCAGCGTGCAAACACCGCGAGGGAGGAATTAATTGCAGCCTAAAATAGCTGGAGTCCCTGTTGACTCGAAACATGTTGCTGATCCAGGAAGCGTAACATCCTTCAACTAATTCCTGGACAGGAAAGTCTTTGTACCTGCCGATCAATAAAAGTGTGAATTAGAAATTATCCACCAGGACATGTCTCCACAATTAATAACACGGGGCAAAGGAGTGATCTTTGATCTGAAATCCAAACGATGCACTCACTGATCTCCACCATGCCTCTAGAGCAGGGTGCACTTCTAAAGCTCCAGAGCATCTAAAGGACTGTTGGTGTCCCCACAGCCCAACACTTCCCCTGGGTCTCCTCTGGGGCTGTGCTGCCCTAAGACTCCTGATGGACTCATGGAGTATATCCTAGACCACCCTGCAACCCACTGGAAAGGAGTTTTGTAGCACTAAATGCTATAACCTCAGGGTCCTTAATATGGCATGAGGGCAGAGGTGAAAGTTCAAAGCAAGTTGGGATAGCTTTGGAGGATTGTATAGTGCAGAGGGAGCCAATGTCTTCTTGACCATTTACATTTACAAGTGCATGACCATATTATTAATAATACTGTAGAGCAAAAAGCTCAAGCTCAGGATCTCCTTGAGCTCAGCACTGACAGACACAGGAAAGAGCTCAGTGTCTTAAGAGCTGTCATACATTCCACGGGGCCTAGCAAAGCACTGGCTTCCCGTCTCTAGATGGAAGTGGTAGCATCAAGATGCAAGGCAATGAAGGACAAGTCCAGTGGAAACTTCATTTGCATTTATGCACTTTTTACTTTGATTTCTAATTGTCTGTCTGAACATTTTCTATTTCATGGACTTGGTTTGACAGTTTAATTTGAAAGCATTCTAGACCAGACTGTGGTCCGAAACAGTCTGAAATGTCTCATTGCCAGCTGGCTGTCTTTCAAAAGAGGGGTATGAGAAGCATGGACTGGCATAGTGGTGTTAGATGGGATGCAAGAGCTGGATTGCATCCTGCTGCTTTCTGATCCTCCTTGAGATGAACTCTTCAGTACCACTGTCACCAGAAGTAGAACACAGTTTTTCCTCAGGCTGTGTTAACCATTCAGATCACAGTCTAGCGCTGTGGTTGGGACCTCAGACAAGTTCACAGACCATCAGAAACTCCAGGTCATTCCGTGTTGTGGTCCTCAAAACTTTCCAGGGAAAGTTGAGCTTTCTTAATTTCAGATAAAAACAATGATAATTTGGTGGTTATCCCATTTCCAGGGAGTTCTGACTAGGAAAGAAGTAAAGACTGCTTGTTTGAAGTTCAACTGCACTTCAAGATTTATTTGGCAGCAAAACCCTAGAACTGGCAGGAACATCGATGATAAGATCTTTCACAAAGAGGAAAGGTCTTTTCAAGCAAAACATGTTGTTTTCTGCAAAAATATGTCTGATAATTTCTTTACCAGAAGCAAATAAATGAATCGTCCAACCAGAAATCCTTTTTTTCTTTTTTTTTTCTTCAAACCTATGTGATTTCTTCCATTATATGTCGTGGTTATCCATTAAAAAAAAGGAAACAGCAACCTGGGAGGCTAGGAAGTAGAGAAAGGTCTTAGAAAAATGAAAGGAAGGGAAAAAATGTTCATATTTGCACACAGTTGTGACAATGACTGTGGGAAAACCTGTTAGGTGGTTGTGTGTCTGTGGTGGTAGGGAAAGGGACAGTTATTTCATTCATACTTTCTCTCTGACCCAATTAAATTATGGGTTGAATGCTTAATGCTGCCAATGTCCAACCCGTTCTATTCCTAGGAATGCAGGCAAGTGATCTGGGGATTTCTGACGCCACAAATGCATGTCCTGTCTTCTCCATGACCACCTCACCACAATGCTGTGAGCGATGGTGAGCATCATCTCCCCAGGTGTGCTCGCAGAAGCGAGCCTCGGGTTGTGCTGCAGTCAGCTCAATTCCTCCTGTTCTCACTCTGACAACTTCCCTTTCCTCTCACAGCAAAAATTTAAGGAAGAAATAATAGTGGTAGGTCATTATGACATTTTAGTGTGTGTTTTATAGGGCATCATGACTCACTGATACAGGGAAGAACTTTGCAGCTTGCTGCGAAATTGCCGGTTTCAATCAATCCCGCTGGTGGCTTCTCTAGGAACTTTATGAAGTGTAACTTATATATGTGTGTGTGAGTGTGTATATTTATATATGTATATATAGGGGGTACTGTATTTTTCCTTCTGGAGGAACCAGTTAAAAGCAAAAATGAAAATACTGTGATGAAAACATGAAGCCTTAAAGTACTGAAAGCGGCACAAGACTCCATCAGGTCAGGAGAAGAGAAGAGCTGCAATGAATAGCCCTGGCAGGAACATCTCTCACCTCACTCAAGAGAGTTAGTAGCATCGTCGTTTCTGTTTTGCTTCTTTCTGAGATGGATGAAGTCACCACCTGCTATGATCTGGATGAAGTCGCTAGCCTCCTATGGCTCTAAAGCTCCTGGGCAGGTGATTTCTAAGCTTTGTGAGACTTCATGTCATGGATGAGTGGGTCTTAAATCAACCTTCTACTGCTGGTGCACAATAGCAAATTTTTTTCTGGGTCATTTTCAGTTTGGCTACTGCATATGGAGGTCTGAGGTCTCTGAGGGTTCAGAGAGCTCGGCTACTACTGGTGTAGGGAGCCTAAATATACCAGGACAGATACAGGCACACAGTCCATGTGCCTCAGTAAAAAAACAAAACAAAACAAAACAAAAAACCCTACACTTCCACCTCCATCTTTTCCTGAAGAGAAAAAGAAACAGAGACCCTGGAGATAGTATCACTAAATGTATCTCCAGGTTGGACTTGGAGCAGATCCTGAGTAGTGAATACAGATGCTTAGAAGGAACTGAGGCACTGAAGAAGGGGAGAGAAAAGGGCAAGGAAAATTATTTACTTTGATGGTGATTTTTTTTCAAACGTTTCATCTCGGCTTGGGACAGAGACCCCAAATACTTCAAACGAGCTTGTGGGAAGTGTGAAAGAAGCATCTGCTCCCTTCCGGAGTGTTGTGTTGGGCCTTTCATTATTTGATTTCACTAAGAACCCAGCAATTCCCTCCTCATTTTGGGAATAGCAGAGACATCTCCATTGTCAGTTTGGAGGTGGCAGGGAGAACATAAAGGCTGGGAGCAAAGGGAGAGTGATTTGCTGTTGGCTACTTTGGGAAGGGCGGGAGGCTTCTTGGCTCATCCAAAGGAGAAGGATACGGAAGCATAGTTAAAGGGAGAAACTGAGGCAGAAGCTGCTTCCTTGGGAGAGGCCACTGAGCTCTGAGGATTGTATCTTACACTTTTTTTTTCTGAGAGAATAAGTTCGTACAAAACATCAAAGGCCAAGAAAATAAAAAATTGGAGGTTATCTTTCGGAAGTGGATGGGATGCAATGAGCCTGCAATAAGACCGACATGCAGCAAAGCATCTGTGGACTTGTTATCTAAGACTTGTTATCTTCTTGGTGATGACAGGGATGCAAGTTCTTTATGAAGATGAGAGATGATTTATGCTGTAAGGCAAAGTGCAGGAAAGCACTCTAGGAAGAATGGTATCTTGCTGGTGGGTGGGGTTGAGGGTATGACATAAATAGAAAAGGACACCTCAGTGTGAGTGCTTGGAGGGTGATGTCATGATCAAGTGTGTATATCTATGTAGACTTAATCAGTATGTTCTCCTTTCTTCTCCTTTTTCTATAGAGAGGACTTGCCCTCCTGAGATAGGAGATTGTACATTTGCCAGGGACCTTCTCAGGTTTTCTCAAAATGGATCCTTTGCCCAGAGAGGCTGTGGAGTCTCCTGCTCTGGAGACTTTCAAGACCCACCTGGATCTGTTCTTCTGTGGCCTACACTGGGTGTTCCTGCTCTGTCAGGGAGGGTGGACTCAATGATCTCCAGAGGTCCCTTCTAACACCTCAGATTCTATGATTCTATGATTCCCCCTGTAGTTCATTCATAACTAGACACTGATAACTGAACTAAAGGCTTGAATGCAATAAATTTAGGGTATCGTCCCATTCCCACCCAGAATCAGTAACAAAATGTTCACTTAGACTTAAAGAGAAGAGGATCAAAACACTAGGAAGAAGAAGACCATGAATCTCTCCAGGCCATCAGCGTGACTTCCAAGCTGGTCCCAGTGTTTAACTCTGCTGTAAACCCTGCCCTCAAGGGATAAGATTCCAGGGACTATGTGGAGCTTTCTGCCACCCAGCTCTGATCCTTCTGTGGACACCTTATTGTAGGGAAAGGCACAAATCATGTCCCCAAGTTCTAGTTCCCAAAAAAAGAAATCACTGAGGTCATCCTGTGGAAACTGCAGACAGTGGTGATCAGCAGCATAAAGTCTAGTTGGAGGCCAGTAATTAGTGGTGTACCCCAGGGGTAAGTAGTGGTCCAGTCCTGTTTAATATCTTCATTAATGATCTGTGTGATGGGGCAGAGTGCACTCTCAACAGCCTATTATTGACACCAAATAGAGGACTGATTAAGATGCCAGAAGGTCACGCTGCCACCCAGAAGGACCTTGTCAGGCTGGAGAAATGGACCAACAGGAACCCCATGAAGTTCAATAAGAAAAAAGTGCAATGTTCTGCACCCGGGGAGGAACAATCCAGTATGTGCTGGGGACCACCCATCTGGAAAACAGCTTGGCAGAAGAGGACTTGGAGTCTTAGTGAATATCATGTTTACCTTTGTCTAGCAATGTGCTGCAAAGAAGGCCAGTGGTGTCCTGGGCTGTGTTAGACAAAGCATTGCCAGCAGGTCAAGAGAGGTTCTCCTTCCCCTCTACTCAACACTGGTGAGGCTACACCTGGAGCACTGTGTCCACTGCTGGGCTCCCCAGTACAAGAGAGGCAGACTGAAGGGAGTCCAGTGAAGTGCCACAAAGATGATTGAGGGACTGGAGCATCTCTGCTATGAGGAAAGGCTAAGAACTCTAGGACTGTTCAGCCTGGCGAAGGCTCAGGGAGTCTTATTCACATCTATAAATCTCTGAAGGGAGGGTGCAAAGAGGACAGAGCCAGCATCTTCCCAGTGGTGCCCAGTAATGGGACCAGAGTGCATTTAAGCCAGATGCATTTCTTCACCAAGTTTGTAGAAGCTTAAGGTCTTTGAGCCAGAAAAAATGCCTGAAATTTGTCAGTGGGTTCAAAAGTTATGAAGGAGAACTAAGACAGACAAGCAGATATTTCAGTTACATAAAGGGCTCATTTCTTCAGGAAGCCAGCCTAAAAAAATAATCATATCCTTTGCAGAAAATTTATGTAGACAGATCCATCAGATATGAGTCTGAACTATGCACACATCCAGGATTCTCGCTGGAGAGGCATCCTCCCACCCATATTGTCTCACCCCAAGATCCTGGCAGGGAGCTTTTATCCCAGACAAGTTGTGTGTTGTCCTAGAGCCAAGACAAGACCTCAAACCTCAGGGTTTTAGTCCACAGCTCTTGTTCTTCCTGGGGGTTTCAAATGTATCTGCCAAAACCAACAATCCCTAGCGGTCACTTTCTAGGTTACAGCTGTAAATCTGGTAGCACAAGGCTCAGGACTTTCAGAAACCTCAAGAGCAGTTGCAAGCATCTGTGATGCAGGCTTCCCACTTCCTCTGTCTTGACTGGATTCACACAAGACCTCAAGTACAGCTGGTGTATGTTCTTCAGGAAATAAGGGGCCCCACACCCAGGCAAGCTCCTGACTCCTCCCAGCAGTCTTGTACAGACTATTTCACCTGGTTCTTGGCTAGTTGGGAAGTGATAGAACAAAGAAAGATCACAGGATACGCTGCTACTCAAGGACACAGCATAGCTGTGATGTCAACCAGAAACGCTGTCTTTACTTGCCTCGTGATTTATTGCCAAATGAGGAGAAATCCTGCTCCTTGCTGGTGTGTGGGTAGAGAGGAACACGCAGCGTGGCAGCTTTTGGTGTCTCTGTTACATTGCAGCTGAAGAAACACGAGTTATTAGCTAAAAACAGGGCTCATGGGTGCTGCTTTCTATATTCAGAGGTCAAGAGGGCCTTTTAAATCACCCAGGATTTGCTGAGGGGGTCTAATATAGAGATCCATTGACATTAGAGGTGATCTACCTCCTTCAGACTCTAGCTGAACTCTGTGGGGTTGGTGGGTCTCTTGCAGATCATATGACCTATCTGCCAGACTCTGATGGTTAACATCACTGCCTCAGAATATCATTATTAGTGTATGTCTAGAATATCACTACACAGCAAATTCAGACATCTGAATTGAGCTCTAGGCTTCCTGTGTTGCCCTTTAAACCCTGAGCAAGGAATCCAAACATGAACTGGACATTATAGCTCATATGATGACCAGTACAACCTAGTCAGTACAGTCAGTGGACGAGGTAGATCCTCCATCTGACATGTGTATAAATCAGAATAATCAAGGCCTGCACTTCCCTGTTTGCATTGATTAGTTATCTATTGATTATGGTGACAATAGACAGATCAATTGAAGGTAGCCCCCCATGCTGTAGCCACTTCATCAAAAGGAATGGACAGCTTGGTGAGGTTTGCAGCTAGAAGAGTTATGACCACTTCAGGGTGCTGTAAGGATAGGTCATGGGGTAGATACAACCAGGAAACAGCACAAAGACCAGGCTGACCAAAGGGAAGACTAAGGGAGTGGTAGCTCCGCACGTTCACAGAATCATGGAAGTGCTTGAGGCGGGGTCTGAAAGTCTCTAGTCCAACATTCCACTTGAAGCAGGGCTATCCCCAGTTCTACATCACATCAGCCATACCTCTACTTGTCATGCAATGTAGAAATAGTTTCTTGTTGCTTGCAGTGCTCTTGCCTCCAACCCTAAATATTTTCCCATGGCACAGACATCAGAGGGACACACACCCTAGATCTTCCCAGGTACAATGGGAAAGACCCTAATTCTTTAAATCCTCTGAAGTGAGTGGGATCTGGTGTCTCAGACCATGTGTGAGCCAGGGATAAACCTTGGTCTCAGGGGTAACCCCCTCCAGTGCAGAATGGCAGAAACACAGCAAGATAGAAGTTAGAAGGGACCTCTGGAGATGATCTGGTGCCACCCCCCTGCTCCATCCAGCAGGGGCACCCAGAGCAGGGGGCCCAGCA
>JAAGNO010021663.1:6561-17345 GCA_033439905.1 Ceryle rudis
TCCAGGGGGACGATCCCTGCCCTGCTCCTGCTGGCCACACCAGTGCTGACACAGCCAGGATGCTGGTGGCCTTCCTGGCCACCTAATGGCCAAGATACTCTTGTAGTGGCATGATGCAGTCGCTCAACTTTCTATCCACATAAAAAAGCTGAACTCTAATTTAGGGGCACTATTTTTCTCCAATAACTGCAATTCTTTCCTATAATGATATCTGCAGCTAAACAAAATTCATAGATGACTTTATCTGAGTTCAACGTGCTTCTGCAACGATGGTACTTGAAAAGTTAAAGTACCTGAGATGAATGAGATTGCCTTTGAGAAGTTGCAGTTCACCATTGGATAAGGCCAGACTTTGTCAATCTAAGTCACGTGTGAAGTGGCCCAGCAATCTTCTGAATAATTTTTTAAGCCTTTGACACCTTCAGCAAATTAATTTGCCGTTTTTTCTCCTCGTACATTTTCCACATCCTATGTCTCTACCTTGCATTCCAGTAAATAGATTATTAGATATCTTGCTAGCCTAAGAAGGCGATCTTTTGTAGCCTCGTCTGAATATGCTCCGATATAATGAATTACAACTAAAAAATCCTGAAGTGCCGGGTGACTGGCAGAGACTACCACATCTACCAGATTCTGGCTATAGAAAATGCAAGTTAATTTGCCAGTGTCACGTATTTAAGGACACTGCTCGTGTTTAAGTTTATTTGGTTATATCCTAGTAATTTAGGTCAACCGAGTCAAATAATACAATGACACCAGACTGAAGTCTAGCAGGTTTTTCGCCTCCTGTCTTAGCCCTTCATCTTCAATTGTCAACACACTCCAAACTTCACTACCGCTGTCAGAATTGACATTGGAATCTGCAGCAGTATTTGTCTTAATCCAATATTTGTCTCATTCCCACTTCTTACTCTCAGTATTTGCCTTATTCCCGGGTGTTTTAATTTTTGTGTTTGTCGTATGTCTTCCCTGTTCCCAAAGACTCATCTGATCTGGTTTCTGCTCATTGCATCTGTAAATGCTGGTGCGGCGCACGCATGTGTAATGCTGCGGCAGCGGGGAACAATGCCTGGGAAGGCTGAGGCTCAGCTCCCACTGCCACCAGCAGCTTTTACTGGTCCCTCTCCCGGTATTTCCCACACGCAGAGCGTACACGCATAGAGAATTCGTTACCCAAGCCACAATGAGGTGGGCCAAAGGCAATGGGACCCCCTCTCCCAGCCAGCGTGGGAGACCCTGAAGTACCCATTGGGCACAGACAGAGCCCTGAGGGAGGAAGGGAGCACGGCATAATGACTGCTGCTTTACAATGAGGCCACCAATTCCTAATCACAGTCGCGACGTAACACCAGTTCAACATCTTGCGTCTCATCTATCCCGTGTCTCAATCTTTCCACTGGGGAAATGACATATATCACCCAAATCACAGATCCCAGCATGGTGGGGGTTGGAAGGGACCTCTGGAGATCATCTGGTGACATCCCCCTGCTTCAGCAGGGTCATCCAGAGCAGGATGCCCAGGGTCCCATTGCCCTGTTGGGTTTGGAAGCTCTCCAGAGAAGGGGAATCCAGAACTCCAGTATGTTACCCAGGAAGGGGAGGATGAGGAGGGAAAAGAGGAAAGATGGAAAGGTGTTAGTGACATAAAAGAGGAAAAGTGAGGCAGGGAAGAAGAGGGAAAGAGGCAATGAGAGAGAGAAGAAAGAGAGAGAAATGCCTTTATTCTTAAGTCGGGACAAATGTCAGACTCAAAACTCCTAGGAGTGAAAAAGAGGAAGAGAGATGACTGAGATAAAGAAAGAGATGAAGACAGATGCACCCAATTCACCTGTTAATCTCCAGAAGAACATGCTAAAGACCTTCTAGAAACTGGTAACTCAGCAAAGTGCAAATTCCCGAGGAGAGGAAACCCAAGAACAAAGCCAAAGCATTTGCCCTTAGGTGGCAGCAGCAAGAAAGTGGCTTGGGGGACTCCTCAGTTGGTTAGAGAGCACTGTGGAGGGAAGCTGGTGGCTTGGCTGGAGATGTCAGACCACAATAAAGTGTCGTTTGTTCAGGTCAGAACCTATCAAAGCAGGCGGTTGGTGGTTAGAGGAAGATTCGATGGCCCGAAGCCCATTAATCCTGAACACAAAGCAGAACATCTCATCGATTCTTCGCATAAACCCACTGGGTAAAAGCTTTCTGACTTTTTCACAAGGCTCAAAATATAAAAGGTATGCAAGGTCCAAGACATTTATTTTACCAACCGCACGCGTGCATCGCTGACCTGACTCATGTTCGCACATTCCTTGTGGGTACTGGCTCCTGGGGGAGTCGCTTCCCTAAATCTGCTTCAGATCACCTGCAGAGGAATCCAGCAGATTCCTCCATGCAACACTCTGATGACACCATGCTAAAAGGAACAGAGATTATGAATTTTGTGCCAGAGGGTTATTAATTCTAAGTCTCCTACCATGTTAAATCTGTGTCGACTACCGCAGCAGTGATGTATAGTATAGATTTTCAACCCAAATAGAAGGATCTTTGCTATCTTTTGTGTGATACATCTTCTTGGTAAACCAGTCTATACGCCCAATTAGTTCCATCTCGGTTATTGGTTGTATTATTATTACTACAATTTTATTATTGCAATTATTATTTCAGGGTGCTCTAACGTCTCCAAGAGAAAGGACTTTCCCTTAACTAAAATAAACAAAAAGAATGGTAAGAAAAATGATAAGAAGGTAAGAAATGAAAAGAATTATAAGAGTGAAAAGAGAGAGGATGAGGGGATGGAGAAAAAGAGAAAGGGAGCTGTGAACAGCAAGAGGAGGGATCATTAACCAATGACAGCATCACAAAAAGACACGGGATTCTACAAGACCCTCCAGCTTTGAGATACATACGACGGGCAGAGCAACCCTGTAGTACCTTCTAGTGGTGTTGCACGAGGTACAGAAACTGCAGAGGTGGAGAATGTGGAGAGGGTCCTGTCTGGGGTTTGGACAAGACCTGACAGAAAGGCTCTGGCTGCAGCAAACGCCCACGAGAGGGGAATTACAAAGGGAGCAAACCCCTCTCAATATTTTATGCTGCTCACTAAAAGATACATACCCACAAATAGGAAGTTTAATCCCTAGTTTAGCCATAGCCTGGCATTATTTGTTCCCCTGCTCTGTGGTTTTTAGGGGTCTCTGGGGGTTTAGGTTTTTCTGGTGTTGGTGGTCTCACATGAGCCAAGACCATCCCAGCTTTTCTGTGGACCACACAGCAAACACTCCGTGGTTTCCTGGAAGAGCATTTTGCCAGGACTGCCAAAGCTCTTCCAGAAGTTTCTGCCCGAGCCCTAAATCTTAAAAAGTATTTCCTCAAAGCTCCACCTAGTACAGTTTTGCTGTTGTGGATGTTAATTTGATGGAGAACCGAACCCTTACGACATACAACACCCTGAGCCTCACTAACCTACCATAGATGCTACTCTTAAATATTTCTGTCATTAGAAGCATCACACAGTGGTTGTGCTCATGTGCTGATTCCTCTCCTTGAACAGGATGGATTTTTACTGTAGCTTTTTGGATTACTGAACCCAAATGCTGCAGAAATAATATAAATAATACAAGGTATTAATGTTATTAGCTAGTATTTTCCCCTTTGGATGTCACTTAATACCTTTTTCTCTCTCTCTTCCCTCCTCTCATCTGTCCTGCTACAACTCAGAGCTTGCTTTATATACCGAGGAGCAGTCTGAAGAGCTTGGCAGTGAGAATTAATTGGCAGAAATGACAAAAAATACCCAACTTCTCTTCCTATATCTAAAATACTCTGCGATATTGCCAAACTGGAAGTTCTTTCAAGAGTTTTTCTTAAAAAAAAAAAAGAAAAATTGAATTAAAAAAAAATCAGAAATGACCTTAACAAACCAAGGAAATTCTGCACATCACTCCCTCTCCTCCTATTGAGAGGAGCAGCACTGCCAGAATACACAGCACAATACGTCATGAATTCACATGCATAAGCATTTTGAAAATCCTTCTTGGACAAGGTTTCTATTTAATTGGCTTAAAAAGCCACTCTTCTCCCACACAGTCTTATGCGGAACCATCTGTGCAGGGAATTAGCAATCTGGATAAATAGTCTGTGAAGGAATTCACCCTGCCTCGCGCTGCTGGACGTTGGGGAGCTGAATTCCAGCAGCTGGGCTGACCGCTGCGCCGAGCTCGCCCAGGGGCCGAGCGAATGAATGCCGATGAAATAAAGGGCTCAGAGATGCGCTCAAAATTTGAGCTGTGCTTGAAAAGGCCTGTTAGATGCTGGGACCTGAGGGGAGAGCAGAGAGCGAAAGCAGAGGAGCAATAGTCAGGCCGTTTCATAGCCGTTTCGATGCGGATGCGAAAACTTGCGGTCTTTGTTTGCTTATGATAGAAGGAATTTAGGAAGAACCACTGACACCTCGTAAATTAATTATTAATTAGGGAAAAGAGCAGAGAAACCCTAAGATGACATCGCTACCGGGCACTGCCTTGCAATTGCCTCATGTTTCCAAGTATCCCCAGCATCATCACTGCTGCCAAGCGAGCCCAGAGTATGGAGATAGGGGCTCCTGCACTAGCACATGTACAGTCTGGTTGCAAAACATACGTGAAAAAAGCCAAAGACTATAACCAAAACAAATTGAGAGGGTGTTCACAGAGTATTTTGCAAGCCCTTGAGCAGATCAGCAAATACAGCCAGCAGGAAATGGGCTGGATGCTGGATTCATGGCTATTACGTGAATAAGATGGTCAGTATTCCAGCTCTTCCCCCTGCTTTCTGGTATGGACATTTGGTAAAATCTCTCCATCCTGGTTGTTGAGGCTATAATACAAGTCTTCAATGACACTCCAACTCCTCTCACTTTCCCTGTGAGACATCCCCATCCAGCTCGCGAGACTCCGCAGGCTCCCGTGAGGACCATATGGAGCTTGCTTTCAGAAGAGTGGCGGCGGCGGCGGCAGCAGCATCTTACTCTACTTTTAGTATGTCACGTATTTAAATGTTCCTGAGCAAAATCCTGTGGGCATGCCCTAGGGCTCCTTCCCCAGATTTAAGATGGGAGGAAACAACCGTGCGGCACAGGCCGACACAGGAGGGCTCCCAGTGCCACTGGGAGTGGGGCACAGTCCACTCCTCTTTTCCAAGCCATCCCCCACGTACACATCCCTTGAATGCCCCCACGTGCCATTCCCCCACCAGCTCCTCCATCTCCGTCCAAGGGAGTAGAAGTATCAGATGCCTGCTATCCAATCCAATCTCCCCAGCGGACACTAAAAGGATAATAAAAGGATAATTTACTAGTATTCATTCAGATAATCCATCTTGAGCAGATTTTGAGCTATCTGCATATGCCTAATTAAGATTCACTGCAGAGCGTCTGCTGTCGGTGCCACCGCAGCTTCCCGGCGCGGTGCCGGGGGGGTCCCCCCGCTCGCCATCCTCTGCGGCCACTCCCAGGACAAGAGGTTCTCCTTCATGGGAGCAAGGTGCTCCACAAAGAGCAGGTCAGCTGCAATTTGAGAATTTGCAGAATTTTTCTACTTCAACGACAGGAAAAAAAAAGAAAAAAAAAAATTCTTTTCTGCGTTAGCAACAATTTCAAAGAATATACCCCTAAGGGAGTCATCCTTTCAGCAATATAAATTACCTTAAAGGGGGAATCAGCCCAGGCAATTAGACCTTTTAGAACAGGTGACCACCCTCTTACATATTAAACCTTCGAAGGCAAAACTGCCCCTCCCATCCCCAACAACGCAGGGTGCTCGGAGTGTCAGTAAACATACAACCATAATTACATGAGCTGCCTCATTTCACTAGGAGCTTTTCAAGATTCATCATCTGCGCATCGATTTTTGGATCGTAGGGTTGCGTGCTTTCCTCTTTTGTTAACGCGTTCTTAAGCAAGATTTAACCTCACAAAGGTAATTTGTTCCTAAAGATTTTTGTTGACGTGGTAATGACAAACTCCGCAGGGTGCGTGGGTCTGGCCTTTCTGGCAGACCCTCTGCCAGGGCTCCTGCTCTTTTCCTCCAGCCATATGCTGGGGAGCTTCCTCAGACCTCTTTTTTAGAGTCACAGAATTGTTTTGGTTGGCAAAGACCTTTAAGACCATCGAATCCAACCTCTAACCCAGCACAGCCAAGTGGTCTTGCAGGTCAATGCTGCAGCGATGTGATCCCTCAGAGAGCACTTCAGTGCAATCTACTCACTGATTCATTTTGCTAAAGCACCAGGTTTTAAGCTAGAAAGTGGCATCTGGAAGTTTTCTTTAGCCCTGCTGGCCTGATTCAACCTTGAGCTGAGAACAGACAAAGGAAAAAGATTGCAGAAGTGAAATAGAATCAAAAACTGGTTTGGGCTGGAAGAGACATTTCAAGGTCACCTAGTCCAACCCCCCTCCAGGGTTTGGAGGCTGTGGGGTTGCCAACCCACAGCACCTACGGCTCCCCTGCCACCAATCCCCATGCATAGGCTGGTGGCCACCCAGCCACCCATCTTGGCCCCACCAAGGCACTGGTACCTGGCAGTGCCAGGAGAATAGCACCCCAGGTTGGACACCCCCCTTAAGCATGGGGAGAAGATCCAGAAGTGCTTCTGTCCACTGAAGGCAACTGTTTCAAAATCACCTCTCAAGTCACACCAGGCTAACATCTCTAATCCCACCTATCATAAGCACCCCCGATACTGGAAGCTAAGGATGGTTGAACAATCCTTTCCCAACATACCGTATTTTTGCAGTATCATAAAGAGGAAATAAATAAACATCTTTTTGTTGGGAGGATGAGGCCCTGTGGGTGAGAGCACGTGGAAACGCTTGAGCCCCCGTTTGAAGGAGATAACAATTACCAGCAAGTCATTACTTAAAAACAGGATGATTTTTCAAGCAAGCATGAATGCATCTGCACATTCCCAGCAACCAAATAGGTTTGAAAATTCTCTGAACTGGAAAAAAAACCCCACAAACCCACATTGTGAATCCCAACCATATGCTTTTCTCTAACTGTTATCTCAAAAAAATATTTGCTTAGTCCTATAATCTAAAAAGTGAAACACGATTTTGAGTTTAAGTGTATATCAACGCTTCGACGTTTAGCCCGTGGCTAGACAAGATTTTCCTGTTCGCAGTTATTATTTTGTGTTTTGCCATAATAAAAAGTCTCGATAAAAATATAGACGCTCACAGCGCAAGTGCTGTCATATCATTAGTTTATAAATAAACATGAATTGCATTTAAAAAAAAAAATAAATTAAATAATCTTTAAACCCACTCCTAATCTCCCAGTGCAACCTCTCCAGGCTGCCGTCAACGTGCTCTGAAGCAACGGGGCAGGGGAAAGAGTTTTCTTCCCAAAGCTCAGGAAGAACTTCTGGAAGCAAAAGAGAACTCATGGCCTTGCACCGTGTTTGGGGCTGCTCGAGAGCAACGTCATACCAGGTACGACAGAGCTGCCAGAGCCATGTGGGCCATCCTGGAGTCTGCATCCCCTGCCAGCGGGATGCTGGGGTGGAACCCAGCCTGATGCTGCAGCACTTCTGCAGGAAGCAAACAGTTTTTATAAAGTCTGCATCAGAGAATATACAAAAAAAAAAAGGCTTGTCTCCTGCACTTAGGGCCACAAGGGTGCTTCATACAGACAGGAACGTGACAGCGTTCCCTGCATAGGGTCCCCTGACCAAGGAGACCCACCCACGGCTCATAAACAGAAGAGAGGATGCTGCTTTCAACACGTTGGTGGGAATACACGCAGGAGCATCTTTTTTGCCCACTTTATATATGCAAGGTGTTTTGTGTCCTCCATAGACTAAGGAGCGTGGTGTGGCATCACCATCCCTACCAGGGCACTCACAGGATGCCAGCATGGTAGGGACTGGAAGGGCCCTCTGGGGATCATCTGGTGCCACCCCCCTGCTCCATCCAGCAGGGTCACCCAGAGCAGGGGGCCCAGCAGCGCAGGGTCCAGGCGGGGTTGGGAATCTCTCCAGAGCAGGAGACTCCACTCAGACAAGATGTTCCTGGCTTTTTCTTGCAATGGTTCCTTCCATCACCCACAGGTTGGCCTAGGCCAACTCTTTTCTCCTGGTGAAGCAGCCCCACAAGAAATACTCAGAAATACAGCTAACCTCAAGATCTCACACTTCCTAGCAGAAGTCTAACCTTCCAATCTATTTGTTCCCCTTCTCTCGCAGGGTGGGTGCTCCTCACTTGTCACTTCTTTTGCTGGGAATTGTCATTTCTTTATTTCCCCCCCCCCTTTGGTGCCATGAAACGATGCATCATTCAACACCAAGGTGCTAGTAAATGACAATGTAACAGCAAAGCTAAGTATGCTCTAACAGTAAAGGAAAAAAAAAAATCACTAATCAAAGTCTTTCAAATTATATGGAATACTGACAGCTTTTTACGCTGTTTTAATTAAGTACACTGTAATTTAAACCACTGAACCATAACAACCCAACGTTTAGTGTTATATCCCTAGGAGAACTTTAAAAATATGCATAATTCTGCCTGGAAGGTAATTGAGGGATATTTTTGGGGTGGTGGGGGTAATTAAAGGTTATACAGGAGAGTAATAGGAATTTTACTTGGGTACTGATGGTGTTAGCAACTGTGCTAAAACCTCCTCGGGAAAGTGACTCCGGTTCCCACCGGAGTTTTCCTTCTCTTATTTTTAAAGGTGGCAAATGCTCAGGCTGAGCTCTGGCAGCTTCTGTAGCCGACTGAGTTGTTGAGGGGCAGGTTTTCCCAGCATGACTGCCTATCCCTGGCCAAAACGAGGTGGTGCTTGAAGAGCTTTAAGAGAAATTAGAAATGAATTGTTTTCTCCCTCTCGGCAGGTAAGGGAGATGTTTCTTTTTGGGTGGTGTGAGAGCCCTGTCACCTGGGAGGAGCAGAAGAAGGGACGATGATGGATGAGCATGAGGAAAGGAAGGCAGCCCCCAGCTCTCACCCTCAAGCCCTTGTCCAGCACATTGGGCAGCTCCAGGTCCAGTACTGGATGTAAACCCACCCGTGGATGCTGGAGCAGCCAGCACAGTCCTGCTTCCACCAGCTCAAGCTGAGGAGGAAGAATATTATGCGAGGGGTGCTTAAGCATCGTTCCTAAAAGCGCATCCCAGAGCGCTCGCAATACATCATTTTAGGGGCAATATTTGCTATACATTAAGTCAGAGGAGGTGCTCGCAGCCCCTAAACCTGACTGGCTGCATAGCTATAGCTGCCATAGTATGTACAGGGAGATTCAATGTGAAAAGTGGAAGATAATGTGCTCACACACTAATGGGCACTGAACTAGACACAGGCTCATTTTTCACATCATGTCATCTCTAAGGTTTGAATAAAAAGTAATGGCTAGAATGAGCCTGGATCTATCTCAGACATTATCATTTGCCTCCTCAGTTTTATTTGTGTTGACTTGTACAGTCTAAAAAGATGACAGTCTCCGGGCCCCCGGATCAGTCTGAGTGATAATACACAGCACATTACACTGCTGGTGACAGCTTCTGTTCTCCTCGCTGGCATATGAGCGCGGCGCATCTCCCTCCGTCATCTCAAATGCTATCAACTGACAGAATAAAGAATCTTGCGGAGGGGACATCACAAACCCTGTCTGTTATGATTTTATGAGATAAACTGGAGTTTCTAGGGTATCTTGTTCGGGAAATTAGTGTCAGTCAAACTTTGGGGGATTTTTTTTTTTTCCCTTTTCCTTTCCTTTTTTTATTTTTTTTATATTTTTTTTTTTTAAAGATAAATAGCAGGCTCTAGAAAAGTGGCTCTCTATTTATATTGCCACACTATCAAAGCCTAATTTGAAACTGTGGGGAAAAAAAAACCAACAAAAAACCCCATTTTAAAATAATAATCCTCTTATTGTGGCAAGGATAAAGAAAACACTTCTGATTTCACCCGAGCATGACTAAACAGCCATGTACGCTCACCGCACTTCTAACACCGCAATACAAAGGAATATTTTTTTAGGAGGGGTTAAATCACTATTTTTTTTACTCTAAAGACACCTTAAATTTCCTTATCAGCCAGCAGCCCTAATGCTAAAAGTTGCTCAAGCCACTGCATTCGACTACAGATTCACATAACCTGAGACTTCTCAGCTGATCCTTACACGCTCGGCCCCACAGGCATCATGCTTAATTAAGTGTAATATCCTTATTTAAGACAGGCATTCTCAGTAACCCTGCTAAGAGTTCCAGAAATTATTTTCAGAGATTTTTTTAGTTACAGGAATGTATAGGGAAAAAAAAAATAATAAAAAAAAAGACTGAGATAATCTACAACCTCTGGAGGATTCTTACCTTGCAGAGATATGCAAAAGCCCCCTAATTCTTTTGTTTAACCTGGAAGATTATTCTAAACCTTCAGCTAATGAATCCCAGTAGGTTCGAGGGGGTTTGGATTAGTTTCCAATTTGCTAATCCTGCCACCAAAGGTGGGGGAGGATCCTCACAGCCCCTTCACTCCCTCTGGGCTGTAGCCCACACATTGCTGCCCATAGAGATGCTGCTCGTGGGGATAACGTCCCCAGAGCCCACTCGGGATGAGGACCAGCACCAAGGCAGCCCCATCATCCCAATACATCCCAACGATGTGGTACTGGGGATGTGGAGGTGCCCCTACCTGGCTACGTTGTACACAGCTGAGAATCATAGTATCATTTGGGTTGGAAAGGGTCCTTAAGCTCATGGAGTCCAACCGCTCCCCCAGCACTGCCAGGGCACCACTGACCCCTGGCCCTCAGCACCACAGCTCCACG